>PVIW01007004.1:0-78536 GCA_004026585.1 Noctilio leporinus | reverse complement strand
ACCTGTCAGAATGGCAATCATCAGCAAATCAACAAACAACAAGTGTTGGCGAGGATGCGGGGCAAAGGGAACCCTCATACACTGTTGGTGGGAATGCAGGCTGGTGCAGCCACTGTGGAAAACAGTATGGGGTTTCCTTAAAAAACTAAAAATGGAACTGCCTTTTGATCCAGCAATTCCACTATTTGGACTATACCCAAAGAATCCTGAAAAACCAATTCATAAGAACCTATGCACACCTATGTTCATAGCAGCACTATTTACAATAGCCAAGTGCTGGAAACAGCCTAAGTGCCCAGGAGTGGATGATTGGATCAAAAAACTTTGGTACATTTACACAATGGAATTCTATATAGCAGAAAGAAAGAAGGAACTTGTACCCTTTGCAACAACATGGATGGAACTGGAGAATATTATGCTTAGTGAAATAAGCCAATCAGTGAAGGACAAATATATGATCTCACCCAATACGGGACAATAATGAGCAAAACTAACAACAAGCAAAACAGAACCAAGTATATGAATACAAGGAATAGGCCTTTAGTGGTCAGGGGGAACGGGGTTGGGGGGAGGGGGGAGGCAGAGGCAAGAAAGGGGAGCAGCTTAGACAAGAACCTAGTATAAAGGAACCATGGACATGGACAACAGGTGGGATTGACTTTGGGGGAAATGAGTGGGTGGGGAGGGGGACAGAGGGGAGCAAAAAGGGGATGGATGTAATACAACAACAATAAAATTTTTTTAAAAAATGCAGTATAGGGAATAGTCAATATCATTGTTATAACTATGTAAGGTGCCAGGTAGGTACTGGAAGTATCAGGGGGAACACTTTGTAAATCATATGATTGTCTAATCACTATGCTGTACACCTGAAACCACTAGAAAATAATCCTCGGACACGAACTGTAATTTAAACATTCAAAATAAATAAGTTTTTTAAAATGCAAATTATGAAGCCTTCCCTTCTTTCTGACCCCATCTGTCAACCTCTTTCGGTTGCTGAATCAGAAACATCCCGCCCCCATCTATTTAACATGCCCTCCAGGTGCTACAGATGCAAATCCTTTTGGAGAACCAGCGCTCTTGCTAATACCTTATACAGGTAAACAGGTTTAGAGAGAGATTACTTCCTGCAGTGACACAGAGGGATTGATTGTAGCCACAGGTGTGTCTGGTTCCTGAGGCTGCGCCCTTAACCTGAGCACTCTGATGGTTGCATTTGAGGTTGCTTTCCTCTCAGAGAAATTTTCATATTTCCCTTCTAAGGGGCAGGCTACCTGTACTGTGTCCTACTTCAAAGGCACAATATGCTTATCAGAGGGGTTACCAGAATGAAGCAAAATGAACACTGTGTCAGAATCTGCCTCCCTAAACTCAGTAATTTCTTAAGATGCCTGATGCCCCAGTATGACATGCTATGCATTTAAAATCAAGCGAGCAGAAAGTCCCCACTTACTCACCAGCTCTGAGGGGCACCTATTCAGGCTACTCTCATCACCAACCAAGTGCATCCACCACTGCCCCTCCCCTCCAAAGAATCGTTAACAGAAACAAATAAAGGGGGAAGTTCAGTGGCCTTGGAAGGCCTTGGTGATACAGCAGACACAGCTGCAACTGTCTCCCCCTGCCCCAGCTGTCAGCTAAAACTGCTAACTGCTAGTCAGGACGAAGAGTCCGTGCTGAGATTACCTGCAAAGCCGCTATTGACAAGCATGAGAGCCTCCCAGCTGCCCGGGGTTAGCCTGGCACTTAGAGTGCTTTCTGAACACTTAGTGCCCCTCGGCTTCCCACTCTCTTCGTCTCTCACCACCCCTCCACTCTTGCCCTGGGTAGCAGGCCGAGCTGCTCATGAATTTTTACCAAGAAGTGGGGGCCTGATGGGCAGTGCTCTCCTTGGAGATTCAATAACCAGGAGGACCAATAGGGTTCACGTTCAACCCTGTTGCGCTCCCCGAAGCCACCTGCTTCATTTCCTCCTGCAAATTCAGTCTCACATGAAATGTTTTCTGTCACATCAGGCCATCTTCGAAGGGTTGAAATGGCAAGAGGAAATTGGCTGCACAGACCCAGGAATCTAATTCCTTTATTTATCTAAATGCTAATGAGAAAAGAAGTGGGTGGGGGTGGAGACTGCTTTCTTGGCTACGTTCAGGCCTCGGCTGGAAATGGCAAACGTGTGACTAGGGCCACAGAAGCCTCAGCACAGTGACATATGCAGTGTGGGATCCTAGAGACATCTCTAGGGATCTTAGACTCAGGAATGTACATCCTGCAACCAACTGGGCCACAATCAAAGCCATACCATGACTGCCTTTCACCATGAATAGTTTCTAGAAAAACCAGCCACATAAGAAATAAAAGGAAAATGAGTAAAATTAGTCAACATAAATAGTGTGCCAAGTCCCCTAAATATATTAGCTCTTATGTAATGCCCTCCAAGCCCCTGAGACACGAAGGAATGCAGGCCAAAGAGCATTAAGCTTGGATACAAACAGATTTGCTTTCAAACGTTCCCTCCAAAACCTACTCTTGGCTATTATTACCTTGAAGAATTGGATGTTCCAGGAGACCTCAAATGCCAGTGTGCAAAGGTGCCACTGTGACAATGGTTCTCATTCTGGAGCACTGGAATCCCCTGGGAAGCTCAGAAACCACTGAGGTCTTCATCTGGGGTACAGCTTGAAAACATCCCTGGTGATCCCCAGGCAGGACATCCAGTTTAAGGAGCACTGATTAGAAAACATAAATGAGATTATGAATGTACAACTTTGATAGCTGCTTTATAACCATCTTCACATTTGTTTTCTCCTGCTTCTCAGCAAGAATCTGCAAGGAGAGCAGAATTGTCTGATGATCATTGTCTGACCATCGAATATGCAGTGTACTCACATCTGGGCAAAAACACTGATGTTACAGCTGCTGGCTAAGAGGACTCTGAGGATTACCTACAGATTTCCATTTTCTGCTAGGTCATCCACCATATCCTCTGAAAGACAACTAGCCCGATCAACAGAGCATGTTATTGAACTTCAAGGTGATGTCATTGAGATAGCCATAAAGGATGATACAGCTATAAGGGATTATTATTAGACCCAATAAGGAATTAGGGAGGTGTATTTTCCCCTTTGAGAGCACTGCAGATCCATGTCTCTAAAATTAGACACTGAATTAGCTTAAGAAGTCAGCTTAAAGCCAGTCATGATAACCACTTACTTACCCCATCTCCCAGTTGATACCATCCAATTACAATATTCTTCAGGTTAGGATAATACTCCCTAATTATAGAATCCTAATAGAGTTTAAAATATTATCCCTGCTCTGACAGCTGACACATGAAATTCTTTATTTTCTCTTCCAGCCTACATACATTCTTGATTGCTGGCTTCTCAGTTCTTCATACAATTTCATATTCATTTTGAAAAAAATAAACAAGCCAAAAATAAAAGAAAGAAAACCTGACTATTCTAATATTGTGGTAACCTGGGGCCTTTCTAACCTCATCGTTTTCAGAGAGATAAATAAATTGATAATGATAACCTGGAATGATAAATGAACTTCATCTTCAAATCCCAGCTGTGAATAGGCTAAACATAAGAAAGCATTAGTCACGTGTTAACTGGAAAGTTGAATGCATCATTTAAACTTCGCTTTAGTAATTGTTCTTGCATTTGTAATTTTTAATCAGATGAACTAGTTTATGTCTGACCACTGTAAATAGATCTGCACTTTAGTTCTCTATGACAAAACATCTGTGAGGATGCCCAAGCTTAGTACACTTCACAGACCATACTCCAGGGGTGTGTGTGTCTATATGGTGATGGGCAGGGAGGCAGAATCCTATGGAAATACAGGTAGAAGATGAATCTTGAAGAGTGATGGACAAGAAGTGAAGGGACTCACGGTGGCTTCGTGAACCAGGGTAATGGGAAGCATATTCACCGGAGGGAAGGCTGAGAGAGAAAGTAGAGAGGGCACCAGATTGTAAATGGGAATTCTGTCAGGTCAAGGTGGCATAAATGAGTTGAAAACAAGAATCAGGTGGAGAAATTCTAGAAGAATTATAGCGGTAAAGGTGAGCGCGCGCACACACACATGCGCATGAGTTCAAAATAAATGCTACCTTGTTCCTGCAGAATCAAGCAACGAATCATACATTTTTTAGTCCCACTCAGGCCATAGGCTAGTGTCTCTGAATGCTCAGGAAGGATTAGGAAAGCATCATGCAGTGGTTGATCTATAATCACACTTGCCAGGACCAAATGGGAAAGGGTCCATGAAGATAGGCCCCGGAGGCAGGCTCAGATGACTTGTAATAAAAACAATATTCATGATAACAGGTTAACATGTGCTGATCAAGCACATTGCATTTTAAATGCTTTATTCCTGTTTAGCACTGCTAATAATGCTGCTGGTAAGTGAAGAGTCTTTTGGATTCAAGAAATAGAACCGCTCCTTCAAAATGACTTAACTAGGAAGTAAATTATTCCCTTTGGAAGAAGAACTCCAGAAGCAGGACAGACTTCAGAATTGGGTTGATTCAGTGCTTTCACCATGTCGTCCAAAAACTAGCTGTGACCATGTTCTTCCATCCTCAGTGTTGGCTGCATCCTCAGATTACAGCAGGAAGGTAATAGCAGCTCCAGGTTGTCATATCCAAAGTCTAGATGGAAAAGTGACTTTTTATGGCTTTCTCTTCAGGATCAGGGAACTGGTCAAGAGCAGACTTCCCCACTCCTCAGTGAATGTAACTAGGACAGGTGCCCATTCACAAAGCAAATGGTGCAAAGCACACTTACGATCTAAACAAAACTGAAGCTCAATTACAAAGAAACAATACAACCCTGTCCACTGCCTAGAAACCACTGTTATCCTCTGAAAGTTCAAATGAGGCCCAGGAAAAACTGATTGACCTTCCCAAAGTCACACAGCTATCAAGAAGAAGAACCAGGGTGTATTTCCAGGGAGTCTGACTTCCACACCATAAACCCTTCTCCATACTGCTCTGCTGATGAGAGAGAAGAAGAGAGATGAAACCAGAAGAAACCATCCATGGATATCTGGCGATAGCTTTAGGAAACTGACAGTCAATGCCCTAGAGATTTTCAACATTTGATCTCTTGTCATCAAGGACTCTAGTCATTAAAGGCAGCAGTATCCCACCCCCCTCAAGTAAGTGAGCAAAAATGAGGCAAAGCATTAGGATTCCAGACCTATCCACAGGCTAAGGTACTGCAAAAGTGCAAGGTAAATTTGAAGGAAGAGAAGACCTAGGCATCCAAAGCCCTGTGACTAACCCCAGACTCTACCAGAACTAAATGTGGCCTGAGGATTGAGTGAAACCTAGCTCAGGCAGGGGTGGGGCCCAGTCAGCTTGCCTATGAACTGGGAGGCTAGAGCTGGATGAGGAAATTGGGCTTTACAGCCATAATCAACATGAAACCTAGAAAAATGGGGTAATCAACAGATGTGAAAAGACCCTGCAATTCCTTGCAGCTTGCTCAAATCCACAGTAAGTGGTAGTTACCCCCCACCCCTCACGACCACAAACCTCTAATGGACTATTAAGTAGGCAGCTGGAATAATGGAAACAGAATTGAGAAATAATAATAATAATGAGGTCACCGCAGGACTTTTTTTCCCAGTAGGGAGGCTGGCAATTACTCAATCTCTATCCCATATCTCAGTTAAACACACACAGGTTTTTTTCAAGGACATATTTGAGACTAAATAACTAGGATGGTAAAAGAAAAACACAGACAATGCATTCTCATTTCTTCTCTTAACCATGAGGGCCCTTCTCGAGTTGTTTCTGTTTCCAGCTATGAGATGTTAAAAGATGAACCTTAATGAAGCCTCCAAAAAGACAAGGTTGCTGCTTTCCAAGAATATTATTCCTGCCCTGGCTGTAAGGCTCAATGGATTGAGCACTGGCCTATGAAGCCAAGGGTTGCCGGTTTGATTCCCAGTCAGGGCACATACCTGGGTTGCAAGCCAGATCTCCAGCTGAAGACATGCAAAAGGCAACCATACATTGATGTTAATATATATATATATTTCTTTTTTTTTCCTATAGGAAAACTCCACATATTTCTTCTCCTGGATGAAATCAGTTATATACAGATCACAGCAAAGCAACCTATGAAGTGAAGAGTTGAGTGAGTGTCTGGCTAATTTATGTAATAAGGCCCCAATTTCTTGTTAATTATCTGGATGGTTTGCAATCATCGAATATGGATGGGAGCTGATCCAAATTCTGTGTTGCAAGGTTAAACGTTTTCATTTAGCCTGTGCATTTTTCTTCTGCAGTTCCATTCGCTGCTATTCCATCCCCACCTTTCATGCAGCAGCAAGGACTCTCTGTTCTACAGGCCACCTCAGGATGGTTGTTGTAACAAAACTGCAGAGAAAGAAAGGGTGGCTGCACAGCCTTGAATTTCTAACCTACTCTTCCAAGGCCCTTGGTGAAGATAATTGCTTTTAAAAAGAAGAGCTTTCTTTGAAAGAACTTGGGTATTTTTAATAGCAAAGGAAAAATATTTTATGATCAATAATAGATTTGAGGATAAAGCTACTTTGCTCCTTTCTAGAGCACCGAGAAAGAACAGAGGGGGAAGAGATTCGAGGGTGGGGTGGAGGAAGCAAGGAGGTTGTGTGGAGAGGCTAGAAGGAACCATGTAACCAGGAACAGAGTTAGTGTCAGAAGGATTCCGCAGAGTCTATGTGAGAGAAGGTCAGTTGGAAGCTTCAGGGAGGTCTCAGGAGCTCAGTTCACATCTAGAGACTCTCTGGTTGTCAGTGGAGAGTATATCATCCTATTGTCTCTACCATGTACCAGCTGTCCTTCTCAAGCCATCCGTAACAACACTCTTCCACCACAAACAACCAATGATGAACCTGTGGGGTTCTCTAGCTAGAGTCACATCATTTGACCTCCACAAATTTGCTCAGTGTACCTACATTACTCCATGAGTTAACTGATTCTTGTTCATGACTCTTGTCATCAGAAGCCCTATGAATATGAGGATAGGAGCCTGGATGCCTAGAAAGCAGCTCATGTTAGAAATGGGAAAGGCTGTGACAGGATGGGTGAAAAGATTTGGGATCCCCTCTTAAACTCCACTGGTGATGGAAGATCCTGCCTTTTCCTTCCACCAGAGTGGCTAATCACATTGGCCTATCAAGGTCAAGTCCCCCATACCAGCCATAATCCTGAAATGTATCTATAATTTTCTTCAGCTACCATTCGGGCTCACAAGAGTTGGCCTGAAAAGTGAGACTCCTTCTGTTCCAACAAAGTAGCAACAGGGAGACCCAACTTTCCCACTAAATTCCTTGAGGAGTTCACAATGCCATGTCCTCAGAAACTCCCTGGAGACTTCCAAGACTCTGGCTGCCAGTGAGACAAGAATGTGACCTCACAGCACTGGCCTGTCTCTTCCTCAGTAAAATGCAGAGGACGAGCCAGATGGGCTGATTCCAAGATTTCCAGAGTCCTTGGCTGGACTCCATCAGAAATCTTTCACTTTTATTTATTCTTGTCTCCAAGACTAAAAGCTAAGTTAGTTGACAATCACCAAAATATCAAGAACTGCAGAGGAACACCAAACCACATCTATTCAAATGGCCTGATTCCTCCCTTCTGTCACTATTGAAGACACAGGCAACAGCTGGAGGCCCCTGACATTGGGTCCACCTGTGGCCTGGAGCCTCTGCCATCTCCTGCCTAATTGATGGGCCCCGTGAGGAACAGACAAGTCAAGACGATGAACTAGAGCACAGGCGACAAACACAAGGCCCACAGGCCAAATCTGGCCCTCCGCCTTGTCTTATCCAGCCTGGCACTTTCAGCCCAGCTCCCTGTTTCTACCTAGCTTGCTTAACCGTTAAGGAGCAAGTTACATTTATACAGTCCTAAAATTATATTCGGCCCTTGGAAGGCAACCATGAGGCTGATGTGGCCCCTGTGAAAATGAGTTTGATACCCCTGAACTAGAGGGTAATGTTCTTTGCCAAGTTGTCACTGCCCAGTTGACAGGTGAGTTTTCTTCTTGAATGTAGGGTATCCCTCAAATGTGAGATGAGCCCTGACTTCTGCCTTCCTTGGTTTGGGGTTCATCTCTGATTCCTAGTGACGCCAGCAGATGAGGTGACAAAAGTAACATTGCTAAAGTCAAAAGTGATGAACAATGGGGTTCTAAAGGCCAGATAAGGCCCATGGACATGCCTTATGTGCTGAAGAGCTCACCTGGGGTCTTAATAATTTTTCATTAATTGCAGTATATGGCAGCATCTACAGTATATTGTTGTTCTAGGCCTTTGGGGGAGGTCCGCCTTAACCGTAAGTGAAAGTGAAATGGGAACATCACTTTCTCCACCCCCCTTCAAAATAGCTAAGAATTCTTATTTTGTATATTCCTAATATATTCTAGGGACTAATGCATCAGTGGGCATTAAAACCCAGGAAATGAGAGAAACACAGTAGGTCTTCACTCTGCAAGCCCAGTAATATCCTCAAGAGCTGTAAGATATATAACCAAGCAGACAGGTCTGTTGTCCACATAGACTGTGCCAGGACTAGAATCTGGTTTTTCCTCTCATTGGGTGCCTTTCAAGCATTTACTACCTTCAGATACTAAGTTTCATTCTTTTTTTATTATGCTGTGTGGTGTGTTATATTCTTTTTTTCTTACTAAAAGGATACTATTAGGTTGGCCAAAAATGTCTTTGTTTTTTTTTTCCCATAAGATGGCTAAAAGCTGCCATAAGAAATGCTGGGTGCCTACTGTGTGACAGCTGCACACTAGGCGAGGGGGCCCCATGGATCAGAATGATAAAGGTCTTACCTCCTCTACCTACCAGTTTAACACATAAACAAATAATTGCAATAAATTGTGATAAATAATGTACCAGAGGTCTGTACACATGTTACAGGACAATAGGTGGGAAGCAAGTATTTTTCCTGTGGCATTCTCAGAAAAAGAGAGAGAGGAGGGAAAACAGACCTGGAGATGAGACTAGAAGGATAAGTAATTTATTTTGGAAATGATCCAGGAAACACCAGTAGGAAGTGGGAACAGAGACAGGGAAAGGAAAGCAACAAGGAGCATGTCATCAAAATCAGTCATGCTGGAGGATCTAGGGCCCATGAGCAACACACACCCAGGGGTTATTTAGCCCAAAAGGCAACTGCTGGTTATTGGTGGGAACATCTGCTGAGTCCTGGGAGAGAAACATTGGGTGAGACCCCTGTGCAGGCCCCCAACATCCCACACAGGCAGAATTGACTTTGTGGCCAGAGCTCTCAGGCAGAGTCCCAGAGACTGGCCATTGGAATCATGTGGATACTCACAGAAAAATGTGCCAAGGGGACACAGGCAACTGGCAGTGATGGCTGCAAGCGATGGCATTTGAATTACACCTTGAAGAATGAGTAGCACCAAAGAAAGAGGAAGCCCATAGGAAAATTAAATGGCAGGAGCAAAGGAGAAATAATCTTGTTCCATCTGTGTTTCAAAAACAAAAATGCTTACAGGGGATAAAATGAATGGAAATGAGGTAGGTAAGGTCCAACTGTGAAGGATTCAATGTTTTCTGTGTAGGCACCAAGAACCATGCAGAAAGAGCCGGTTGGAAAGAAACAGAGAGCTGAGGAAGAGGCGCATGGTCAAGGGCATGCTGTGACGTGTTTTCTGTCTCTTGCAGGCCCAAACATTTTCAGATTGCCTCTGTGTTGTGCTTTACCTGGAGCTGGAGCCTGGATTTCAAAAGAACATACAACAGGGTTTGCTCCTTAAAGAGCTGACATCCCTGAGTTGTTCCTTCCCACCATCTTGAAAGAAGAGATTGTCTCATGTTTTCCTCACTCCCAGAGAGCCAAAAGCTTGCCTGGCTCAGAGCAGACCCTCACTATACATCTGTGAGAGAATAAATTAAAGTATGTTATCACCCCTCAGCAATTAAAGCAGAAAGGAAAAAGCATCAACACACACTATACTCAATGCGACTGTGGGAGATAATAATAATAATAATAGTGATAATATCAGAAGTGTTTGAGGTATGTTAATTTAGGGAGGCAGAGAAGCAAAGCAAGTGAGTTAAGTGGCAGAGCTGGGATTGAATCCAGGTCTGTTTGTTTCTAAAGCCCAGGTGCTTATCAATATACCATGGTTTTTCCCAGAACCTGCCCATGTTTTAATACATATTCCTCAGGGCCCTGCAGGGGCAAGTCTGAGACCTGGTGTGGCCTGGGCAGCTCTAGCGTCTGCCTGCCCACCCACGACCTCTCCAGGGAAATGGACTTGAATAAGCAGTTACAACTAGAGAAGTGACTGCAGGGTCAACACAGCCACAGCTGCTGTCTGTATCCCCATTTCCTCCCAGTTCAGGGTTCCTAAAGGACAGTTTGTATGCAAGAATTCAAGAAGCACTTGTGTCCTTTGGGCAAACAAAGGCCTTTTGTTTTGTTTTTTTTTTTTTGTTTTTTTTTAATAAAACCAAGAAAGGAAAGGATTCGTCAAGCAATTCCTAATGAATAGCACTTGTCTCTTTGTGTACTTGACTTAAAAAATGTTCCTCTCCATTCTAAATAAACCGTAACAGCTTCCCAGAAACAACTGCAGCCGATTGGATAAATGGGAAACATTTGAATTAATATTTCTTAGCTCTCTTAGCAGGCAATAGTTTTTGTTCTTCACTAGACATAAACACAATCTCAACTTGATGCTGTTACCCTGGGCTTTAGCAATCCATATTTTCTTACTCTTCTCATTAGATTCAGAGAGAAATGATGGAAGTAAAAGGCAGGTCTTAGGCTGACCTGAAACTGCATGTGTCAAACTTTCATGCACATGAGAATTACCTGAGGGATCTTGTCCAATGCAGATGATGATTCCACAGGGCTGGAGAGTGGCCTGAGAGTCAGCATTTCCAACAAGCTCCCAGACGATCCCGTTGCTGTCGGGCCAGGGACCATACTTTGGAACTACATATTTAATTGTGCCCCTGTAGCTTGAAAGCAGCCAGAGACATAATGAAGGAGCATTCTGTGTTCTCATTAAATTTTACTGCTCGCACAATTAGACAGTGGGCAGGAGTTGGCCTGCAGGCAACAATTTACTGAAACCTGGTAGAGATTAATGTTTCCTAGACATATAAAGGTGCCATTTATCAATAAGCAAAAATAAATTTAAAAAATGGAAAAGAAGCCCTGGCTAGTGTGGCTCTGTATTGGTGCCAGCCTATGTACTCAAGGGTCACTAGTTGAATTCCCAGTCAGGGCACATACCAGGTTGCAAGCCAGGTTTCCAGCCTGGTGCCAGGCTGGAGGCAGGTGAAAGTCAACCATATATTGATGTTTCTCTCCTTTTCTTCCTCCCTCCCTTCCCCTCTCTCTAAAAATAATGAATAAAATCTTTTTTTAAAAGGGGGGGTGGGGGGCGGGTAGAAAACCTTGGGTTAGAAAACATTATCTTCAAAGAATAATAACAACAAATAATCCTTTTAAAAAACTCTGAATGCAAGGGATAAAAGAGCTTTGCTTTATTTTCTTTTTGCATGTTTTGTATTTCTTTTTTCCCCCTGGGGAAAGTGGGTTGCCAAACAGAAAAGGGCATTTTAACTTGAAAAATAGTAATACCTTAGAGAGAGACCCTGTCCTAGTATCTAGTTAACAACGACACTTTTAAAAATCTTCCAGTGTTGGCTATTGTCATCTAACTCAGAAGCTGACAATGCCACACTGTCACTAGGAACAGCAAAAAACTAACATGCATTAATGCAACAAGCCCAACCCACGCTATTCTAATTCAAGTATGGCCTTTTCAATATTCTCCCACATTCAGCTGGAGGGGCTTCCTTTTAGCCCGCTCAGGGATGGTCATGGGACATGGCCATTTTCTATTTATGCCCTCAGGTGAGCTCAAGTTGATGGCAGTTCAAACTGAACTGGTATGCCAGCTAAACAGAAACTCTAATCCACTTGCTATTTAAGTTGCAAACAGAGCCCATTCTAGAGAGCACAAATGACATTTAACTTGTTGAGGGATAAAACTTAGGAATAAAGCCAGAGTTGTTTAAGGTGACACTTACAGGAAACCTTACCATTAAATTTTACTTTCAAAGATATCAACCCCCCACCCCACCTCACAGTCAACGTAGCAGAGAATCTGGGGGTCTGCACAATTCCTGTCTGGGGCTATAGTGTCTCAGGTCTACAGGAATGCAGCAAAGCAAGGCAATTGGCTGCAAGCAGGAAGAGAACTAATGCATGAGCACGCCATCATTTCTAGTGAGTTAAGGGCAACTTGTTCATTACGTGGAGGGCCAGAGTTCTGAGTAGGAATGGCAGCCTTAACATTTTCACCAAGCATCATTATCCCCCTCTCCCAATCTGGGCCTCTCTGGAATCCCTGATGAGCTCTTTGAGAGACAAGATTCTTCTTGTCAGCAGTGAAGGGGCTCCCCACTGACCTCTATGCCTCAGCCTACCTCTCTCTGCTGTGTTCCTTCTTCCCAGCACACACCCCTCCACAAGCTATGCTATGTGCTGAAAAAGGAGCTTTCTGGGGCTACAGTGTTTGCCTTCCAGCTAAGAAATCATTGTTGACAAAGAAATCAAGCTGGAAACAGTAAGAGGGGAAGAAAACAACTAGGGGTGAGGTGTGGAGAGGCCTCGTCTCTAAGGTAGTGTCCCAGGCACCTTCTGATTTTATCTGGAATAGATTTCTGTGAGGTGGGTGGTAATCTAGATAGACATGAAATAGCATGAAAGGTCTTGGTGTCCAGTAGGGTTGGGAGATGTAGGTCCCTGTTACACCAAAATCATTGGTAATTAGGCACTGACTGGCATGCATGCCCACTTGTACATGTGTGAATGCAAAACCATGCTTATGCAGAATATCTTGGGAAATGGCAATTTGTTTCAAAAGACCAGGTTTAAAAAGTCAGGGAATTGAAATGCTAATCTGAGGTAGGCAGCATTTCCCTTAGCAAGAAGCCGGGACAGTGGGTCAAAGGCTGTTAGGCTGGATAATGAGGAGCATGCACAGAGGGAAAACTCAGTTGGCCAAAGCTAAAGAGTCTGACCCTTTACCTGTCATCTACCAATAACCTGTCAACACTATGCCTCTGCTTTCTATCTGAACTGAAATTATTGGTTGAAACTTTGATGCAGGTTATTATTTATTTAACACTCAGCAAATATTTACTGAGTCCCCATATTCCTTGTTACTGAACTTCTCCTTCATTGAAGTGTCAGCTGGTTCATCATCTGGGAGCTTATTAAAAATGCAGAAGCTCAGGCCCCATCCCAGCCCTACTGAATCAGAACCTGCATTCTAATAAGATCCATAGGTAATTAATATGTATATTAAAGTTTCAGAAGCACTGGACTATGTGATGAGCATTTGTTGTATAAATAAATAAAAGGCTGAATGAATGCTCTTGGCTCAGGAGATAAAGTAGCCCAGCTTTGCTGTGTTTACAGAGGGAGAATTCCCTTAAGGCCATAAGTCGTGTGAGCAGGCTTGGCTCCAAAACACAGTGGGAGCTTTGACACACAGCACAGAATTCAAATGGGTGAACAGGAAAAGCGAGAACTCTGTGAGCTGAGGGAGTGATGGCTGCTGCCCAAATTTTATTATCCAACAGCAGATTGAAAAGTTTGGCTTGATGCGGGTATCATTATCCAAAGGGTTACTTTGGTGCTTGGTGTGTAGCAGGCTGTGTATTAGCCTCCAGCTGGTAAGTTTGGGTTGCACTCAACAAAGTGGGTTGGAGCTGAGGGTCAGGCGGAGGGCCCGAGTTACTGACTAGGCCGATAACCCCTGAAACACTGGGTCATGTGGATGCCCTCAGTGGCGGGTTGAGGAAGAGGCTTTGTGTGGCTCTGAGCTTCCAGTAATATACTGGCTGCCCTAACCAGGATGGGCCCATAGCTTAGAGGACACAAACCTGCAGGTTAACTATCAGGTGCAGACTGACTTGAGTTTAGGGAAAAGCTGGATCATGCTGTGGCCGAAATAGAGGAGAGTGGAGGGGAAACATGGATAGCATCCCGGCACAGGAATCTACACAACCCCTTTGAGAGCAAAAGGGACGGATGGTGTAGAATTGAAGAATGAGGAATTAACAGGTATTACTACAGCCAAGTTGCAAACTGACCATGGGGAAGGCTACATCTATTCTTCCAGCTTGCCGCCTACCATTTACCCAGGAGGCTCTCTGACAAATGAAACATAAGAGCTATGCAGACAGTTTTGCACTGGAGCTTCCTGATTTGCTTTGCTTATATTGCTTTCCGGATGAAATCCTTTGATTAAAAGATGGTTTATCTCAGCACCGGTAAGCACACTGAGGTGATGGAGTGGTGGGGCCGGAACAATTTGGCTAGAAATCCCTTGCCTTCGGATGAGGCTCAACTGAGTTTATAAACACCTGCTATTGTCTGCCAAAAATCTAGCTTCTCTTTATCCCTAGATTCATCATTCCCCCACTATTGTTCTTGAGTAACTGCTCCTTTCCTTTCTCAAATTCTGGTATTCCATAGGTTCTTCCACTCTAGGTTCCCAAGACGAGCATTGCATTTTTTCTGGCCACCGTGATTGGCTCAGAGTTAGGCACAGGACGTAGGCCCAAGGCCAATCAGCTTAATCCATTATCCTCTCTTCTCCCAACTAAGTACTTACTGATTTGGTCTACTGAGTCTTAATTCTGGAACGTCTCTCAAACAGGTAAGAGAACCTGATGGACTGGGAACTAGAAGAATATAAGCCTAGTGTACCTGAAAACCAGTGTGGGAAGAAGACCTGTTTGGAAGTAAGGCCATGATAAAGAACAAAACTCAGAAATGAGTATAGGGGGGAGAGAGAGAGGCAGGCAAAGGAAGAGAAAGATTGAGAAAGAAAGAATGGATCCTGTGAGCCTTTCAGTTTAGCCATGTCCTATCTTGAATATTTCAATTACAGGAGCCAATAAATTCCCTTTTACTCTTTGGCATTCTATCTCTTGAAACTAAGGAGAGGACAGGGTGCTGGGCTATCAACAGACCCTCTGACACTGTCCCTCTGGAACAGGCATTTTCCAGGTTGGACATCCTTAAGGAGGCAGAGCCAGCTGGGTCATTTTTTAAATTAGGAAACAAAACCCTGGCTGGTGGCACAGTGGATAAGGTGCCAGCCTGGGAACCCAAAGGTCGCTGGTTTGATTCCCCAGCCAGGGCACATAACCAGGTTGCAAGCCAGGTCTCCAGCCAGGTCCGTAGCTGGAGGCAGGTGAAAGGCAACCATACATGGATGTCTCTCTCCCTCTCTGTCTCTCTCCCTTCCCCTCTCTCTAAGAGTAATGAATAAAATCTTTGTGAATAAATAAATAAATAAGTAAAAATTAGAAAACAGACTTAAATGAGTCAGCAAGGTTGCCTTTCAACCTTTGGGAATTGACAAGGTGATAAAACTAATAGTTTTTACTTATTTAATGTTTCCTGGATCTCAGCTTTGAACCAATTTTTACTTATATGTTAGCACCTTACAATAATACAATAAGAAAAGCACTATGGTCTCAGAAAACTGAAGTTCAGATGGTTAAGTCATTTCCCTTAGGTCACACAGCCAATGGTATATTGCTTTCACTTTGGAAGAGGAGGGAGAAGCCTCAGTTCAAAAGTTGTCCGTTGGCTTTACCTGATTGAATTTTGAGCCATTTAATTAGAAAATCTTCTTTGAGAACTTGCTACATATCAAGAAGCTTCATGAGCAGGGTTATGAAAACACTTTAAGGAAAGTTATTAGGTCCTTATTAGGACATTTTTAAAAAATGGACTGCATTTTTTGGGTAGCTTAGGATCTGGGAGTAGAAGAAGTATTGAAATGCTAGTGTAGGTCACATTTGTGCTGTTGAAAAGGATGAACAGAGCCTTGTTTTCTATGATTATTTTAAGTATTCATTGAAATGAAGCAGCCACTAGGAACTATAGGCAAGGTGATACCATTTAATAAGGCACACAGACTCCTGGCCAGTGTGGCTCAGTTGATTGAAGCACTGTCCCATAAACCAGAAGGTCACAGGTTTGATTCCCAGTCAGGTACATGCAGAGGCCGCAGGTCCAGCCTTCAGCTGAGGCAGCCAATGGATGTTTCTTTTTTGCACCGATGTTTCTCTCCCTTTCTCTTTCCCTCCCTTCCTCTCTCTCTAAAATCAATAAGCATGTCCTCAGGTTGGGGGAAAAAAGTAAGGCACACAGAGAATTTTAAAACTTGCAACAAGTGGGTGGGGGGAGAACAGAGGGGAGCAAAAAGGGGATGGATGTAATACAACAACAATAAAAAAAAAAAGAAACTCGCAAAAAATTAGCAATCCTATCTCTGCAATATAAACTAAGGGTTTTGCTTAGTGAGGATTAAAAAATAAAAACAGTACTGGGGCCATGCAGAGTCTAAATTTTCTTCTTGGATATGCCTTGTTTTTTCTTATTGTTGTTGCTGTTTGTTTTGTTTTTCCCACTAGCTATTAGCTTCTTCACTTCCTGAACCTCATTTCTTTTCAATAGTGTTAGTTGTAACCTCTTTCATAGCAGCTGTTACAGTGACTGAAGAGTTACAGTAAATGGAAAGTGTCTTGCACAGTGCAGGTCACACAGTAGTCACTCAACACACCTCTCACTCCCCTGTGCAAGGTAAAGACACTGAGAATTATGAGGGGAAAATCTGGGAATTATTCTCATGAACTTATTACTCTTAGGCCTTCTTTATTTGGATCTGATTAACCTTTGAATGAATGTAAGATCTTCTGATTCTAATATGATTTGTCAACCTCTTATTTGTTTGTGGGTTTATTTCTAATCCATGTAGCCCAGTAAAACTTTTTAACTTAAAAATGCTAAAGATGAAGTCAGAATTTTATTTTAAAGTTGGCAATTCTCTTCTATTGGTTCTAAGGGGGAAAAAATAAGATTACTGTACTATAGATACACTTGAGGCTGTGTTATGGAGTAAATAGGATAAAATAGGAAAACAAATCATGTTTTATGGCATTTCATACAGTAGCATTAAAAAGGTCAAAAATTCAAAAGAAGGTGTGAAAGAAAAGAAAACAAGCTCTGGCATTAAACAATATAGCGTGTTGACTCTTGAAGTCATTGTGTTGTGTAGATTGGGCTATGTCTGCTATTAGACACAGAGTTACAGTTACCATATGAACCAATACAGTTCTAATTCTATAATAATTTGGACTGTATTGGTTCATTTTGGAATAAGAAAATGGGGCGGGGCGGGGTGTAAAAAGAGTTGAGTAGATATTTATAAATGTAGCCAAAGTTTGGTGCTACCTCAATTGACCAATAAAAATGCTAACCAATAGGAAAAGAACTGGAAGATTTTGTTAACTTTCTCAGAGTCATCGTAGTGGTCATGCTGGTGCTGATGATGTTGGTGCTGATAGTGGTGATGGTGGTGGTGGTGGTGGTGGTGGTGGTGGTGGTGGTGGTGTGTGTGGAGGTAGGGATAGGATAAGTGTTGGTAGTAGAAGGGGCTGGGAAAGTGTTTCCAGAGGCAATTCTCCCAATCCATTTAAGACCATTGCCAGGAGCGAGAGCTTCTCCTTTCTCACACATGGCACCCAAGTGACAAGCAGAGTTTGAAAAACCAGAACTTCACTACCACTCTCAATTTTCCACCTGAAAATCGCCATAAAAAAATTCTAATAAAATAGTTTCTAATGTGTAACTAACCAGGGATGCTGATAAGCATTGGCAGAGAATCAATAGTTATTTGTTATGCGCTTCTGCTGCATGTTACGTTGGTCATGAAAATTCACTTTTTGGAAAGGCAAAGATAGAATTATCTAAGAGGTCCACAGTAAGCTTAACCAACACCATCCAAAAGCTTTTTTAAGTAATTAGCGGATGGGAAGTGTTTCATTACCTTTGTTGAGGTTTTTTGAAAGAAACAAACACTTTCAAATAAAAACTTGCAGAGGATAGAGGAGGAAAGCATATTCCATGTCTTAGAGGCCAGAAGAGGGTCAGCCAGCCTCTGCTCTCCCCTAGACAGCAGGGCGCTGTCCTGAAGGCTGAGGTTGCTCCTCTGTGCATGGCCAACGGAGGCAGAGGAGACCTTTCTTGCTTCCTGTGACTTCCTCTCCTTTTCTTGAAATTCTGGCCTCACTTGATCTAATGTATAACAATAAATCACTGACAGGGGCAGCCGGCCTCCCTAGGACAGGTCGGAATGCTGCAAGCACTTCAAGGGGTTAGACAGGTGCTTTCCTTAGGCCACCAGTCTCTGTGATTTGCACTAATAGCTACACTGAGCCACCAGCCTGGGGAAGGGAGAGGAGGCAGGGAGTGTGACCCAAATCATAATGTCTAGTTTAATTCCTGCTTAATGGGGACTCCATTCCTGGCCACACCATGGTGAAGCCAATCAGTGTATCACTTATATTAAGAGTGTCAATCCACACACCTAGTCACAAAAATGATAAGCTAATAGTAATTTGGCCATTTATAGTCTGCCAGTGCCGTCTATGGGTGTTCCCAGAAACATGTCCTGAGATGTGGGATGGTTTCATCAGGAAGTGTCACCAGGAGAACTGAGAGACGGGTGGCAAGGAAGGCAGAGACAGGAAGGAAGCTGGGTACCTGGGCAAGCGCGGACCCGTGGCAGGTGACTTGGACTCATTCTTCAGGGGAACTGTGAGACTGTGAAGAACACACCTCAGAGATGGCCCGATCGGGCATGAGGGTGCTCGAGGTTTGTGCCCCTGAACGTTTCTGCCAGTAGTTGGGTTGCGTCTAGAGACAGAAATTTCCAGGTGTTATCATGGTCAGCAGGCCAAACCAATTCCTGCAACCTGAGGATAGTTCCCATCATTGAGCCACAGCTTCAGGCTATCTGGGGAGTAAGTGCCCCAGGAGGCCCTGTGCACAGGGACAGTCCAGGGACAGTCCAAGGGTCTGTCGGACCTGGGTGGACATTCAGTGCCTTACCTGCATTGCATCCTTACATCTAGCCTAGCTCGATAACCTTTGAAAACGGAATCTCCTATTATCTTCGTTACATAATTGTGGAAGCTAAGCCTTACAAAGGTTAAGTCCTTGGTCTGAGATCACCAAGTAGAAATCAGGGAGCTGGCATGTTAACCCAAGTCCATGTGAGCCACGGGCCCAAATCCTTCATCATGTCCACTTCTTGCTTCATGTGCAAATAAATTTAGAGAATTTTAGACGTTCAGTGATTTGTTTCTTGATCCTTAAATTCTCTGGAGCATGTGCCTGTATACTCTTTAGGAAAAGTACAAGTATTTTCTTGGGTTATGTAACTGTTTTGGCATGGAGAAAAGATGGTTAAAATATCTGTAATCGCTCTCCGTGGCTCAAGAGATAAGACCAGTGTGTACAAAATTAATTCATGCCATTTTAGCCTTTAAACTATAATAGCAAATGAAATCTGCATTATAGTAGCAGCTTCATATAAAGATGAAAGTTAATATGAAATTATACTCTCTATCCAGAGGAAAAGGAATCTCTAAATTTGGGAGATATTTTCTTTTATTTGTAGATTAGGAAGTATTCTTTTTTTTAAAGACTGCCATTTGTAGCTCTATAAAGCGATACCCTATAATTTACTTATTTAATTCCTATTCTTTGCTGTATAAACATAGTTACTGAGAGCAATCCATTTGTTCCCATTTGACAAAGGGCTACATTAAGAACAGCAGATTACACTGCACCAAGTGTGGGAGATGTAGGGAATGTTTATTGTGTTGCTACAGAAAACTCTTCTGGCTTCTGAAGAACAATTTCCTTTTCTGCTTCCCACGCCAGTGACTGAGGTTTGTCTGTCTGTTTGCTGGATGAGATCTGGCTTTCAACTAGCCTGCTGGAGACAGCTAACTGAACCCCGGGATAGGGACCAGAAATGTTCTGGAATTCAGGTCCTGCAGCCTGAGGTCATTTTGTGAGACTACCTCAAACAATTCTTTCTCCTCCTGGTTTTTTGATATTGTGATATTTCATATTTCATGGCTCTAATTTTTGAGCTCTACCTACACATGTGCCTTTTGGTCTTGCTCTGTGGCAGACACACCCAAAGGTGACCCCAGGTATTCATTTCCTTGCATAATGCCCTCCCCTTGAGTATAGACTGCACCTGTGACTTGCTTATAGCAACTAGAATATGGAAAAGGTGATGGGATATCACTCCATTTACTTGGTTATGTTATCAACTCTAGTCCACGAGAGAGAGAAAGGGAGGTTGACTCTCCTGGTGGCAGGTGAAAAAGCAAGCTGCCTTGCTATGAACTGCCTATGGGCAGGGCCATACGGCAGGGCTACCACAGGCCACATCTAGTTGCTGAGGACCTCAGTCCTGCGAACACAAGGAACTGAAGTCTGCCACCAATCACAAGAGCTTGGAAGAGGATCCCAAAGCCCATATGAGACCCCAGCCCCCTGCCACACTTGGAGTCCAGCCTGTAAGGGGACCCGGTTAAGACATGCTCAACTTCCTGTCCTACAGAAATTAAGATAAAAATGTGCTGCTTTTAGTTGCTAAATTTATACAAATTGTTACACACCAGTAAAAACCTGACTCACACACCTGCCTACACGAAGGCAGGTTTGACCATGAACTGCATTGGCCAATGAGAAGAAGGAAAACTTGACATAAGCAGGAGCTTGACAAAGGAGCCTTGCATTTCTACATCCTTTCTTGAGCTCTTGCTACTGCCAGCCACACAGACACATCTGTTGAGTTGCTGGGGTGATGTGACACACATGCAGAAGAGCTGTGTTGTCCTCTCTGAGTCCATCCTAGACCATTCAGACCCCAGACCACCGGCCAGCTGACCATGGGCCCCTGAGAACGTGCATCAGAGATCAGCTGAGCCTGCCATGATCAGCACAACATCAACCTGCTGACTTATAGCATCATAAGGAAGGTTAAATGCTTGCCATTTTGTCATTACATTTGGAGGTGCTTCATTGTGCAACATTTGTGGCAATAGGTCATTGCTACAGGAACCTACAATTAAAGTTGAGAGACACATTCGAACTTAAACATGGATATGATGGACTATTTGGAACTTTTTAAAAAAGATTTTATTTATTATTTCCAAAGAGAGGGGAAGGGAGAGAGGCAGAGAGGGAGAAAAACATCAATGTTTGGTTGCCTTTCACCTCCTTCCAGCTACAGACCTGGCTGGAGACCCGGCTTGGAACCTGGTTTGATTTTCCTGGCTGGAGAATCAAACCAGGGACCTCTGGGTTCGCAGGCCAGCGCCCACCCATCCACTGAGCCACCAGCCAAGGCCTGGTATTTATTATTACTGTTTTGTTTTTAATCAAAAGAATTAAAAGCATAAAAGGAGGGATTCAGGGAGCTAGTGAGAGATAAAGAGATAACCATTTTCTTGAACTCCCAATAAAAGAGTAATGCTTTCCCAGTAAGGTTTAAATACATTTTTAATTTTCTTTAGCATTTTACAGAGCATATCTAGCAATAGCAAAAATAAAGGCTGCTTGCATTTTTTAAATATAAGTCTTTTATAGAGGTGTTTCCTTTTTCCTCATTTCCAAGGCCTCCAAGTTCCTCAGCACTTCCAAGTCTCTGTAGGCTCCGCCTGGAAGGTGTCTGGGAGGTTTATGGAGGACAGAGCCACGTCCATCACCCCTTCCTCTTTCATGTCACACACCTGCCACCGCATTATAAACATCTCCAACGACACAGGGATCTCTGCAGGACCCAGAACAGTCTGTTCCTTGGGTAGGAACAGGGAGGGTCGCGTTCCAGTTACGGGGCTGGGACAGAAAAAGATACTGTCCTAGAAACCGAGGTGAAAAGAGCAAAATTGGAAGTACTTTTCCATTCTGTGGGTGCAGGCCTTCCTCTCAGACCTCAGCTGCCCAGATAACAGGAAACTCGGGGCATCAAATTAGGGGCCACATTTCTTTCAAAAAACAGATCTCTTCTCTTTGATCCTGACAAACGTTCCGCTGAGAACAATGAAATACAGGAAGCATGATAATTCAGTTTTGAGCCACTGAATGTCAGTACACAAAATGCACTCAGAGGATTTTTTTTCTCTTTTGTTTCTTACGTTGGAAGAGCACAATGATGGAATCTTTTCCCACAGCCTGATTACTGACTAGTTTTCTTGAAATCTTTGAAAATCTATCTTTTCTAATCCCAGGATGTATAAGCATATTCAAATTTGCCTGCATTTACCTTCCATATATATTTCTTGTAAAATTTTTAGTTTTCAATTGGGAACAAAGTTCATTTACTTTTAGGATAAAAGCAATGAACTATATTAAAATTTTTTCTATTATTTGTTAATCACTGGATGTATATGGTTAAAACTCTAGCATATCTCACATATTAAGAATGCTGCTATAATTTTAGGGTGTGTGATCTTCATTTTTAAGAACGACTGTTGTGCACTGATTCAGAGGGCGTATACATTTGCAATATCCATCAGTCACCCCATCAAATTCATAAAATCTTTTCTGTTCCTCAAAACGCCACCAAGGCAGGAATATAATCAACTATAACAATCATATTTACAATATGCAATTTAACTGTAATGACACACATAAGAATTTCTTTATTACCAACATGTTTCTCTGAGACATTTGCGTCTTCCTATCAATATGAAAAACAGCTTTCCATGATACGCGTACTGTTAGCAGCACGTTTCAATGGAAAAATATCCAAATGATGCCAATTTCCATCGATGGATATAATTTGAAAGACATCATAACTACGGAATATACTTAGTGTCACACTGGGTTGTTGAACATGAAGATTGCATACTTGGAATTTTACTCAAAGTCAAGGTCAGTATATGAAAAGCCCTGAGTTTCCCTTGCTTAGCGACCCTTCATGGCTGCATCTCCAGGGTGCTCAGAGGCTCTTCTGGCCCTGATCCTTTAGTGCTGCCTCCCCAGCTGATCTCTGTGCTCATGAATATAAAACATTAGCAAAGTAAGAGGTAAACAATAAAAGTAGCATATAAAGAAGCTTTTCCTGCTTTCAGATTGAGCTGAAGCTATTTCTAAAGAAGCCAGCAAATGTATTGTACTTGGTTGCCTTCCCACTCCAAATAAATATATTTTGCAATTCAGCAAGTCCAAAGAAGGATGTGGATTCTATGCATATTAATACTGATAGAATAAATAATATTATCATAGCCTTCACACATCTTAAATATGAGTGGTGGTGAAGTGATAATGTTGCTGGAATTGCACATAATCAGCCAGTCCTGTGTTTATTTTTGAACATCAAATTTTATAGTGTTTATTTAGTCATTGATGGTACCCCTAGGAAGACCTGGACTCCTAATGAATTCCACCCAAGCTTTATAACAGTGCTTGTTAATTTGGTTCTGCTTTAGAATGCTGAAATATACTGTGCACGCTGCCCAATGCCACACAAATAACCATGTTAAACTCAAGCAGCATTTCTCTAGACTTTTGAAATTCATCTATGAACACTAGGTCAAGTGCCCAGGTTCCTATTTCCTGCAAGTCTCTATTAAATATCTTGCAACTGCAAGAAGACAAGGTTAACAACCAGTCAGCACACAGGTCTGCTGCAGTCACTTTCCTGAGAGTGGAACATTTTGCTTTTAAAAATGCAAACTAAGATTTCAAATACACATATTCAGATAGTGCTGGTGGGTCATAACAGGATTCACTGAAGTGTTTGTGTAACAGAAGTGATTTGACAAAACTGATTCATATTCTGTCCTATACATGAATTCAGGGATAGAGTTAGATGAATTCACAGGAGTTTCTTCACAGGACAAATAATTAAAAATTATACAAAGGAAAGAGGAAAAAAACTGAATGCAATCAAGACAGGTCAGGAGGCCTATTACGTTCAAGTTACAACTTCTTTGCATTATAAGACCATTCAGATAATTGAAACAAAATGATCACTGCTGTTTTATTGTAAGGGGGAATGGAGCTTATTGTCTGAAAGACAGAGCTTTTGCAAAGTTAACTTCCCTGTTGGGATGTGCCTCCAAGCACAAAATGGTTCTCTTACCAGTCCCTACCATTCTCTCACAGGGCTGATCTTACACTGGGAGAATGCCCATTTAGTAACTGGTACTTTAAGGGAGGGATTCAAGTAGCACACATTCACTATTTTGGCAAAAGCCTACACTTACCAGTTGATGGATCTATAGCTTCTGTTGAAGGAGACATGCACTTGCCTATTCTTGTTCATTCTTAATGGCTCCTTGCATAATAAATCTCATTTGTTTGGTCTAAAAGCACTAGATGGAGAAATCTTTTGTTCCAGTCCTCTTTAATAAAAAGATCAACTCCATGCATTTAAGAACAGCTTCAAGTAAATAATTTATCTTTTCTAACCAAGGTGTGACTTCTGAATGCTATTCTTTTCTACTATATATTGTCATTTGATAAAGAATTTTATTGTTCAAACATTCACCCCATAGCTTGGTTTATTTCTACATCATGGCTTCTATCACAATTAAAATGTGTGCTCTTCTAGGCCTATGCCTCCTATAAAATGAAAAAATGTGCCCATTACATATTTTAAAAAACATAAAAAGTAATAGTGCAGGTTCAAATTAAGTTGAAATAGGAATAAAATTTTGTCTGGTTTCAATCAACAAAGTCACAGCATTTTGATTTCATGTTATAAATTTCACATTTGGATAGAATTGGTTTGAAAGCTGAAACTGAAATTTTTCATTACTATATTTGCATCTATTATTATGAATTAGATGTAACTCAATAAATTACACTGTATTTGTTATTAATTTGGCTTAAAAACAAAGATTCATTGACAGTCTTCGGAAGCATTAAAGGAAATTTGGGTATCATTTAAGTATTACACATACTAATTGTTAAATTAAATTCACATTAAAAGATTTTTCCATACCATACAAAAGGTTGTTGTATTTTAACCACTGTAAATATACTGAACTAAATCTATTCAATCGTGCTAAAATATACCAATGTAAATAAGATAACAGAACCCAGTGAAAAGTAAATAAGAAGCATTAATCTCAGCTTTCAGATTACTAATTATGTAGCAGTAAACTGTTCTTTAAGTATTTATAAGTGTAATGTGATTTGGCAATAGAGATCCAGAAATGATCTCTCTTTTTTAGGAATGCCTCAATGGATAAAGAAGGAACCTACATTTTATTATATAACTTATTTTCATTTCAAAGTTCTAACAATAAAAATTCAAAAACAATATAGGTAATTTTAGTAAGGTGGAGCTTAGAACAAGGAATAATGCATCTCTTTCCTAGAGTCTATGAACTCTTCAAAGTGCTCTAAAAACACTAAAAATTTGATTAGCAGCAAAGCATTAACCTGATCAAAACCCCCCTCCCCACATACATGTACATACACACACACTTTACATCAATATATTCTATGACTCTAACTTAAATATGACTATTTCCCAGAGGCTGTGCAAGGTTACAAATACTGTCTACACTGGATCTGGCTCATGACCACTAGCACCCAAGTGGTTAAGAGAGAACCAATTTTCCATTAAAACAAACAAAACATTCAATCCCATTTTAAGTATCTTTTAAAAATTTTAAAAATGGAAGATACATGGAATCACCCAATATGTTATTATTTTGAATCCTATAGTTTTCTTTATCTAAAATTATTTTTATACATAAAGTTAGATGTCAGCGATCCTAAGAATAGAATATTTCTTTGAAAAATATGTTGAGATTTTTTTTCCCTTAACTTGAAAGAACGAAAGTTCTGGGAGGAGTGGGATTTCTTCCCACGGGTGAACTGTGTGCTGACAGGTCCACCATCCTGCGTGTAACACATCCTGGGAAGGGAGCCTCCCACCCCGCAGCTCTCCTGGAGCCCAGCACTGGATCTCCAGATTTGTCCTGCAGGCACCACGGTGTTTTGGCCTTTTCTCTTCTTTTCACAGCACACATCCTGGGGCATCTCGCAGTAGGGGCTGAAGTCCAGAACTTGGACTTCCCTGGGAAAACCAAGTCCCTGCATAATGCAGCATTTTCATCTTTTGCTCGGGTAGTTCTTGGTTCCCCATGGATAGGAGTGATGATACCTAGAAGGTTCAGATATGCAAAGAGTTCTGTAGAGTCACAAATATTTCAGTTTACACATTCAATTCAAGAGCAGTAGCTCAGGTGTAGAAGTAAGTATATAACAACAAATAAAAGCACGATTCTAAATATAACAGAATGGGTACATTTTTTAGAAAGCTGCCTTTTGCTGATGTTCGGTGCTACATCTTTACCCAATTAAGAGATCAACAGCAACTAACACCCTTTATAAAAGAAACATGAGCCTGGCTGGTAGCACAGTGGTTAAGGCGCCGGCCTGCGAACCCAAAGGTCGCAGGTTCGATTCCCCAGCCAGGGCACATAACCAGGTTGCAAACCAGTTCTCCAGTCAGGTCTGTGGCTGGAGGCAGGTGAAATGCAACCATACATTGATTCTCTCCCTCTCTGCTTCTCTCCCTTCCCCTCTTTCTAAAAATAATGAAATAAAACCTTTAAAAAAAAAAAAAAAAAAAGAAACATGAAACACCCATTCTGAGTAACTTTACATTTAAATGTCCATGCACATTAAATCTGTATTTTAAATATTAATCAGTAATTGGGGAGGGAAACCAATATAAGTTGATTCAATACAGATTTCTTCTTATCTGGCATATCATTATTTCTCAACACATATTTCATTGTTACAAAATAAAATATTAATGTGTACCTCTAAGTAGTATATATGAACGTCATCTATTCAGTCACACAACTCAGGTTTACTCTCACAGACAGCAATGGGAAAAGTAAGGCTGCTAGGCTGCATCTTTCTGGTAAGGAAGTTCAATGTTTATGTGTGTCAAATATGATTAATCACACAACCCTAGAAATGATCAAGAATAGAGCCTGCTTTGGGCTGGCCAAGTTTATTTTGACCTTGTTTCATTTTCTTTATTATTTTTTTCCTCCCAACCCAGTCCTACCTCCCTTTCCCAGAAATGAGGAATCCCCTATTTGGTTATGGCTCCTTGCTGCTCTTTCTGTTCCTGTTACCATTGAAAAAAAGAAAAGAAAAACAAAAACAAAAAGAGAAAGAAAAAAAATAAGAAAACTAATGCAGCATTTTGTATCTGAGACATTCTTCCTACCAACTGATGATGAAGAGAATGAAAACAATAGCAGATCTGGGTAGAGATTGGCAGAACAGTTAAAACATTTCCAACAATATGGCTAGGGCAGCTTTTCTCAACTTGTGTTACATATAAAAGCTGAGGAATCACTGGGCTAAACAAGGTCAACAGATTTCTTTCCTACAGTCCATCTCAGAGTCTTTAATATGGTAATGGGTTAACATCCCTCCAAAATGGAAAATTGTACCTTCAGATTTTCCCAAGTATATTTGGTCATGAAACTTTATCTTTGGGGGTTGGGGGACATCTATTAACATCTTTGATAATAGTCCATTCTATAAAACCCTTTTGGGAAAATACAATCTACTAACTCTAACCACTAATTCTAAATACCTCTACATGTTCTGTGATGTTTAATATCCTCTATCCTTCAACTGACAAAATCATGACTGTCATGGCTAATCTGATTTTTATTTGAAATTTTGTGTACTTCCAGCTTGTGAAGTATTTAGTAGGTGCTTCTAAATACAGCCTGACTTATTTCTTGGGAATTAATTTGGAATACCAGTAAATAAGCAATGACTTTAGGCACAAATAAGGGTATTTTTAAAATATATTTATTTATTTTTAAAGAGAGGGGAAGAGAGGGAGAAACAAAGGGAGGGAAACACCCATATGAGAGAAACAGTGGTTGGCTGCCTCTCCTACACTCCCTACCAGGGACCACACTTGCAACCCAGGCACGTGCCCTGACCTGGAATGGAACCAGCAACTTTTGGTTTTGCAAGATGATACCCAACCAATTGAGCTACACCAATTAGTGCCCAAGATTTTTTTTACTAGTAAACTCTAAGGAATCTTTCATCCAAGACAAAGTCTATCATTGCTATTAGAAGTAAAAAAAAACGGGGGGTGCTGTGGCTATATGGATTTTTTAATGGGCAGTTCATTTTAATTTGAAATATTTTAAGAAAATATATTTAATATCATCATACGTTTCTTAGACTTAATCACTTAAATCATGTCTTCCTATTCTAGTCAAAATTCTGAATGTAACTATGAATAACTTTTTGCCTTTGTTATTAAGTACCTTATCTGTTTATCATAAGGGAATTTGCAGTCTTTTAATATAGGAATATGTCTTTGAAGTGGAAGTACCTGGCTGTTGTGGCTCAATGGAGCGCAGGCCTGCAAACCAAAGGGTCACTGGTTCGATTCCTAGTCAGGATACATGTCTGGGTTGCAGACCAGGTACTCAGTTAGGGGCACGCAAGAGGCAACCACACAGTGATGTTTCTCTCCCTCTTTCTCCCTTCCTTCCCCTTTTAAAAAGGAAAAAAGGCTCTTATAAGAGCTTCTCTAAGTTCCTTAAACACCTAGTTTTTCACTAATATTTAGTTGACTTTCTGCAAAAATATGAAGACATTTATTGCCCATGATCCTGAGACTTTGAGAAGATACAGATATAAAATGACAAGCATGAGTTCTGGCCTCACTTAACCCAAGGCACTTTAAATAATAATATGCAGAGAGTCAATAACAAGGACGTTCATACCACCCATGGAAGGCTAGCTGGAGGTTCTCAGTCCAAGAGTAGAAAATGAAAAATCTGAATCTCTCCAGGAACGGCAACAGGAAAGTGATTATGGAGATGGTGATTCCTATTAACAATATATCTTTGGAAAATGAGAATTACTCATCCTTTTGCTGCAGTTTCAAATCATAACAGAATCAAATTTACAAAGGCAGTATTTTGAAATATATTATCAAGCAGCTGAACAATCTCACATGTGATTCATAAGAACAACTTGAGGAAACAGAAAGAGAACAATGGTGGAGACTGAACTAACCTCAGAAAGAATCTAATTTCCATAATGACCTTTGCCAGGTACTCTTGGGCCCTCTTTCTCTTACCATGGCTACTAGCAGTTATCTTTGGGGAAGACTTCTTGAATAATTTAAATTAGGGTCAAAAGAGAGCTTCACCAGCTAGAAAGGAAGGCAGTTCCTCTTTGGGAGCACAAACTCCACAGGACTGTGTTCCCTACAGCAACTTTTAGCCATGCAGAATGTGTATGTGGCTGCTTACTATCAACATACATTCAATATGGCTCCTTGGAAAAGTCAAAAGACAACTTGTGTGTAGTGGACACTGTCAATCCGCTTCCAGGCACACCAGCCTGATTGCCAGCAACCAGCACCTTGAGAACTTCTCTGGCTGCTGGAATCTGGGTGACATCAAGCTCCAGTCACCACAATGGTAACAGTAACTTGCTTGAAAAGTAAACCTTTATTGAATTATTTCTTCACTCCCCAACCAGTAATTCTTGGAATTGCCTTGCAAATAAACTGAACTCAAATCAAACAACTGGCCCAACAGTAAAATTGCAGGAATCCAGAACTGGATGAAGTTGATAAAAGAGTATATTTTTGGAGCACTAATAATTCTATAACAGAAGATATTACATAGCCCTTGTAAACTGAGGTTTCTTATTTAGGGTATTCAGTGACAACATATCTCAATAAATCCTTCTCTCACAAATAAAAACAAAGCAATTCTTTGCTTTGTTGCATTGTTCCTCTTGCATTCTGTACATACAATAAGTAGATTTCAGTGATGGAAATCTGAGTTTACAGCTCCAATAAAATGGAACAAACAGATGCTTAATTTAAAAAAACAACCTAGAAATGCTTTTCCATTTCATTATGTTCATTTTTTATGGGAGTCAATTACTACTAAGCGATCAACCTTTCTTCTCCAGCAAAAGATGAGTAATACATATTCTCCTGATGGAAGTGTCTAGTCTAAGCCAAGATGTTTTATAAAAGTATTTAAAATAAAAGTTGGGAAAAACCTCTGGAATCAAATATGGAGAAATCAGACCTAATGTCCAATGATCTCAATTGATTTTTCAAATCTGAAAGCAAATTCTAGTACTCACCTGTTAGAAGTAAAATTGTAATAACCACTTTCCTCTAGGACTTCTTCAATCACAGTCTAAAGTTGAAATAAACAATCAGGTTAGTATTGAATTAAAAGCGACAAAATAAAATCATTCAGAGTTACTGCAAGAATCTCACCTGCATCTGTTCATAAGTTATTCCTTCCTCCAAATCAAAGCTGGTAGGTAGGCCTGAAATAAATTATGGAAAGTCTGACATTTAGTGCACAATTCCTTAGTTAGGCTTTATTGGCAATTATGACTCAACTGAAGTGAAAACAAATTAATTTCTAATGATGAAAATATGCATGTACAAGCACATTCCAAGTTTTCTTGGCTCAAAATAATCAGACTTTCTGTTTCTCTTCCTTTAATAACTGGCTGCTTTTGAGCTGTGGCCATCACAAAAGAATACAAAGGTTTAAGGTGTTGCTTTTAATATAAATTAGCCAATTAAGTTAGGGGGTTGTGTGTGTGTGTGTGTGTGTGTGCATGTACATGTGTGTAAAGAACAGATGAGGAGTGATTCCAAGCTGAAACTACCTGACGGGTGAGTGTTCTGATGAGCACACTCTTCCCAGTCCACAAGACAGAGTGGATATGTACTAGGAAGAAAATAAATTTTTTGATGGAGGCAGAATAGACGGTGTATAAACAGGGGAAAACAACATAGATCTGACCCCTTCCTGTGGGCCGCCTAGAGAGAACTAAAATCTATATATTTAATGCTGACAGACGACACTTCTTTTGATGTTTGGCATGACTATGATATTCAGACACCTTGAGCCACCCTGACACCACCCAAAGTAATGTCAGCTAGAGGCCACTCACAGCCATCAGCTGACTAACTGGATACTCTGGCCTTCCCCTGCCAGTTTGGAGAGAAAGGAAAAAACAATGTGTTGAAGGTTGAGACAGGGCATGAGAATGTGAGGTATAAGGAAGATTGCTCTTCAAGCCCAGTTTAAAAGTGTCTCCAGCCCTGGCTGGTGGCACAGTGGATAAGGTGCCAACCTGCAAACCCAAAGGTCACACTGATTCTATTCCCCAGCCAGGGCACATAACCAGGTTGCAAGCCAGGTCTCCAGCCAGGTCTGTAGCTGGAGGCAGGTGAAAGGCAACCATACACTGATGTTTCTTTCCCTTTCTCCCTCCCTCCTTGTCCTTCTCTCTGAAAATAATGAATAAAATCTTAAACTGAAGACAATCGTTTACGGATCCAAGCAACATATTTCTTTGTGAAAGTCAGGTTTCCTCTGTTGAAGATCATTACCTGTTGGGTCGTTTGGGGACAAGTTGTTTCCACCCATTAAATGACGTAACAAATGGTAATCTGCTGTGAAAAAGTTGGGCTCGATCGGCTCTGGAGACCCCTGAGATAGCTGCAACAGGAAAAGCAAACCACAGCTTTTATACTCAGAAGCAAGTGGGATGAGGCCTCTGTGTGGGCCTTCCCATTGCCTCCTGTCTCTGCACTGAAAATTGAGTGCTCTGTGTTTTTCAATCCCTTGTAAATAGATAGGCACACATCTTTCTTCCAAAAGAATGTATAAACTGGAGGTGGCCAAATGACAGTGAAAACAAGTTAGACAATTCCCTGGTCACATTAAAAAATAATAATAAAAATAAAAATAAAACTCTACACTTTATAGCTTTATGAGAGCAAAATTTTTTCAAAAATAAATAGAAAAATAACATCATGGGCTGGGACATCAAAATGTCATTTTTATCAGGCGTGGGAGGAATAAACTCCAATTAATCAGCAGAGCAAAATGTTTAGCCCCAACCACCTTCCTTACTCGTATAACTGCTTTGAACAATGTCTTTTTGTTTGACCAAGGCAAACACATTTCTTAATATATTTTTCTGACTTACTATTAATTTAACTTCCAAACGTTGATTCCCAACACTTTAAAGGATTTATTCACTAAATGACAGAATCTAATTCTTTAATGCCTTTCTACACAGCAGAATGTTTTTAAATGGAATTTTAGACCATAAACATTTTTCAATCCCCTTTCAACTTTAATTTCAACCAGCATGTGGACTGGCCAAGTTTTAGTGTCTTTGTTAATGTGATATACTTTTAAAATGTCAGTTTGTATTAATAAACCAGAAACAAATGGCACAATTTGGATTATGTAATGATTACCTCAGAGTCACATACTCTGTTCGTGAATTAAAATACATCATTATTCAATCACTTGGTAAAACTGTTTGGAGGTATATATTAAAATTAAATAACATGCCTACCCTTTGACTCAGCAATCCCACTCTTTGGTAATAGATACACAACAGAAATGAGTAATTCTGTCCATCAAAAGAGATGTGTAAGCAGCAGAAAGAAAGAAGGAACTCCTAACCTTTGCAACAACATGGATAGAACTAGAAAGTATTATGCTTAGTGAAATAAGCCAGTCAGTGAAAGACAAATACCATATGATCTCATCCATTTCAGGACAATAATGAACAAAACAAACAAATAAGCAAAACAGAACCAAATACATGAATACAATGACTATACCTTGAGTGGGCAGAGGGGAGGGAGGAGGGGAGAGGAGGGAGGAGGAGGCAAAGAAAAGGAGCAGTTTAGTCAAGGAACTAGCATGGAAGAACCATGGACATGGACAAGTGGGATTGACTTTGGCAGGGGTAGTGGGTGGATGGAGAAGGGGACAGAGGGAAGAAAAAAGGGGATGGATGTAATAAAACAACAATAAAATTACATTTAAAAAAAAGAGATGTGTAAGGATATTCACAGCACCTTTATCTATGATGACCTTAAACTATAAAAACCCCAAGTGATTAGTGGGTAGCAAGATAAATAGATATATTGCGGTGTGCGTACCAAATGGACTTCCTCAAAACAATGAAAAAGAATAGATTAACAATACCCAAAGCGAACAGGTTGAGCCAAACAAGCCAGAAACAAAAGAATGCATAGTATATGACTTCACTTACATACATCGCCTATAAAACTAACCAATGGTGACAGAACTCAGTGTAATAATTACATAGTGGTAGAGAGAGGAGGTTTGACCCAGAAAAGGCAAGTAGGAGCCTTCCTGGGGACTGGAATTGTTCTGCTTCAATGAGGGTGGTGGTCAAATGGGGAAACATGCATGTTAGGTTGATGGCACTGTCAAGGTATCTCACTATACGCATTATGCATTTCATACCTTAATAATTTTATATTAGCAACTTATACCAACGCACTTTGGATACAGTAAATACAAATCATTTCTGTTTTTCAGTCTTCATGTTGCCAAGCACTATGCTCCAGGAAAAAAAATACGGTTCTACTGTTTTATTCCTGAAAACTTAATTTTTCTACTTTGGTGACAACTGATAATATTAATAAGCCATGAATAAAAAGACAAGATTGTAAGATTGCAACATGCTGCAATGCAGGGGGATCTGAGTCACATCAGTGTCCTTAGGATGTCAAGGGGGTGCCCCCAAGCAATCTGTGTTTTATATGCGAGCTAACATGTTAGCTCCAACTAAGCTTCTTACTATGTGTTCCATGACTGAAGATGATTTCCTGGCATACCTTCCAAATGACTTCGGATGGGATCGCTTTTCTTATGGGGGAGCATAGGAGTAATCTGGCTGCCTGAAATGCTCATCCTTAGTATAGGAAGCCTATTTAAGTCAACGTAATAATTAAGTACATGTACCTTTGAATCCTAAAGATTTCATAGACAGGAGGAAGCTGAAGGCTGCACGGTACATACAACATGTGAACTGGGACTAGAGAGAGTAAGATGGCCATTGGAACATGACAAGGGTAGTCCTTCTTGGTGATCCAGCCTTGAAAAGAGGTTTCCAGTGCTGTGTTGCATTTGCAATTTCCTTCAGCATAAGAATTAGTCTCATGTTTGCATCCAGGTTCACTTACTTTTATTCTAACTGCTTCCCAAAACTTCTTTTTGCAGTTCAGTTTTTTGACATATTCCTTCGAGTAAATTATTTTTACCCCTTACTATGTGTTATAACCTGAGCAGGTTTTGTAAAACAAAGATTAAAAAAAAATTCAATGCACATACACTGATGATCTCTCCAGCTCATTGGGACCTGCTGAGCACCGTGGAGTGATCTGACATCCACAGAATTGCTATCCAATTGCCCTTGAGGCAACAGAGTGATACAAGAAATAATGAAGTGTGGAATTAGGTGGCGGAGTCTAAGCTTACACAAAGAAGGATGCTTCATGAGGACCAGCATGGGTTTCAGGGGCTCTGGAGAAGACGTACTGGAGCTGAGCCTGGAAGGATAAACGTGGGGGGATACAAGGGGGCAAAGTGGACATCCCCAGTGAGAGGAACTGAGGGCAGAAGTTGGGCACTGCATGTGAGTGGCAAAGTGATGAAATGGATGTGGCATAAGTCCATGCTATGGAGGTATGAGGATTTAGGTTGAAGAGAGAAAGGCAAGTGCCATTCACTAATTCAATGAGTATTTTTAAAAATCAACTATCACGTCTGATACACAGATCTAAACAGTGGGGAGGAAAACAATGGTGGCCAAAGATTCATATGCTCAGAGCTTACAGCCTAACACAGGAGAACAATGGCTATGATACCCCTGGGTAAAATGCAACGGTGCTGAATGCACTGAACGACAGACCTGTGGTTCTAAAATGCAGACTGAACTTAGGGGCTTCCCCCGAAAAGTGACACACAGAGCTGAAATAAGTGCACCAAGGATAAAGTGGAAAAATCATCACAGGCAGAGGGTAAAGCATGTGCAAAGAGTCCGGAGGAAGCAACACAGGAGACAGACCTTAGACGGCCTTGGGGCTGGTGTGGAGACAGCAGGGACAAGAGTGCATGACATGCGGGTGCAGAGAGAGGCGGGCTGGGACCAAGCAGGACTGTGAATACTGGGGTGAGGATTTTGGTGTTTGATACAAAGAGCCCCCTGAATCGCTTCTGTGGGGGGAGTGTGTGACATGAGGCTTCTGTTCTGAACACAACATACATTACAGTCTGGGTGAGGGTGGGCGTATCAGGGTGAAGGCAGGCAGACCATGAGGAGGCTCCTGTGAATAATGGAGTCCTAGAAAGCTCCACCTGGAGGTTAGATAATATAGTAGAAAACTGGAAGCTACTAAGGTTTTTGTTGAGTCTACTTATCAGATGCAGATTCAAGTTTTTAGCAAAGTACTTCACAGACAGTGCTGTGTACTTCCATCAGGGGGCATATAAGGTCTGGTTGCTGCTCTTTTTGTGATGTTACCAGCTGTTATTTCATTTGGATCTGTAAAATGGCAATGTTTTATCCCTTTAGTGCTTACTAGCTGAAGTACTCCTGCAATGAGAAATCTCCCCCTCGCTGATTTAGTCACCAAGATAGAATCAGAAACCGTAGAACAAATGTTTGATTCTTCCCTCTTTTAAATAAATTTCAAAATAATGAGTTAGTTACTGTGGATCCTCCAAAGGCAAACAATGAGGGATTCAAGTATTAGTTATTACTTTCAATCCATCGTGGCTCTTATTCTTACCAATGCTGAAATTACCCAATACAAAGCTAGTAGGAGCCTTTACAGAGTGGCCCTCAAGTCCTTGGATGGACCCTAGGTCATCCCCGATGGCATCCTGGCTATGTGCTCAGTTATAAGAGAATTCCCATCTAATCTTGTTCAGTTCCTGCGCCAGAGCTGGAACTGAGCGAGAGTTCCTGGGAGCCATGCATGTTCACGGGGCTCACTGCTGCTTGCTTAGTTCCTAGACCATTTTTGTGAAAGTATTAGAAAATACGTACTGTGTATTTTTAAAGAGTTATCATGAATTTATATTTCTTCATATTGATAACTTCCAATTCTAAGTTGAGTCAACGTCATCTTCCTTGTTTCTGCTTCTTTCTCCCGTGCTGGCAGTGCTAGTTCCCAAGGACTCCCACTCAGGTACTCAGATGCTTTATGACCCTGCAGCTGCGGTCAAGGTGGAGCAGAATGGACTCAACTTTTAAATAGGGACCTTAATTTCTTACAAAATGGCGTGTCCTTTTTTTATTTGATTCCTTTCAATGGTCTCTTGGGGTGTAAGCCATCAATAAGCAGCCACAGTGACCCCCTAATGGCTCCTTAAACTGAAGACAGCAGTCCCTGAATTCAGAAGAGGTTTCAGAGGGAAGGTGGGAACCAAATCGCTGTCTGTGCTATATCATCACTTGCTGTTTCCATGACCTTGGTGTGGGTGACTGTCAGCCAAAGGCCAACTGGCCATTCTTCCCTGGTTGTACAGTGGATAACAATCCATTTCTGAACAAAAACTGTCATCAACAAGAGATTATGCCAAAAAAGAGGAAAAACAGAAAAACACAGAGTCGCAGGTTCTTCTCATTTAAGTTTAGATGGGGCAGAAGGGCTTCTTTGCATTTTCATACAGAAATAGATGAATATATTACATCTATAGGTGACAAAGAACTGAACCAACATGGCATATAATACACAGAACATATCTATCAATATAGAATACTTGTATATTCTATATTCAACAATTTTACATGAAGCACCTGCCAGGCACTATGCAAGACTCTAAGGGGGTCAAAGTTAAATGCAACACACTTACTGCCTTTGGGATAAACAGAAATGTACAGCAGGTGACAAGGTATATAAAGCACAACTATGTGTGCAAAAGGGCTTGAAGCAAAGGGAGAGGGAGATGAATTTCGCATGGAGAACAGGAAGGCAGGTTTTCATGGAGAAGCTGGCTTCTCCGTTCAGTGGTGAAGAACAGAAAATATGTTAACATCCAGGTTGAGATTTCATGATGACATGAGCCACCACAACCTTGTAACCTCAGAGAAGGGGACCAGCGCATTCTTCACAGAAGAATTTCATCTGCCTCTTAACCAAGTTGAAACTAAAGATGAAGCGATGCCCTCTTGGGTCCCCTCACCCAGGCTCCTGGAACACCCTGCAGCACCCCCCACATCCCTGCTTTTACTCCCCCAGATGGAGACCAGAAGGTCGGTGCTCTAATGGGAGAGGCCGCTATAATACAAACACTGGTGGAGAAGACTGGGGTACAATTTAACAAAAGGAAACTGCTTTTCTATATGGAACAACAACAACAAAAAAGACAGCAAGGAAGGGATCAAAACTGAACACCTATAAAATAAAAAAGAAAATGATTCACTTTAAAGACATGCACTGATGGAAATTACTGAGCAGGAGAAGAGCTGTGGCCACCTCTGTGCACCCATCGGACCATGTGTGTGTGTGTCTGCTTGCACAGGAGGCCACCACTGATGTAAGGTAACAAAGCCAAAACATGCTGCTTGTGTATCTATCAAAGAGCCCATTATATCACCTGAATAATCAGTAAATTTATGCCAGGATTGGAGACATTGATAGAAAAAGAAACCTTAAAAAAAGGTGGGGGTTCATGAACAGCATGACTGAGCTTAAGTTTAAGTATATAATGAAACTTCTAAAAATTATAGGAGCCCTCGCTGGTGGCACAGTGGATAGGGGCCAGCTTGCGAACCCAAGGGTCTCTCATTCGATTCCCCAGCCAGGGCACATAACCAGCTTGCAAGCCAGGTCTCCAGCCAGGTCTGTAGCTGGAGGCAGGTGAAAGGCAAGCATACGTTGATGTTTCTCTCCCTTTCTCCCTCCCTCCCTGCTCTTTTCTCTAAAAATAATGAATAAAATCTTTTTAAAAATATAATATAAATTATAGGAAATTGAAGTGGGGTTGAGCATCTTTACACAGGTGGGCCTTGGGTCTTGGAGGGTCAGAAGGATGGGAGCTTGTGTCCATCTCCAAGGCCTATATTAAAATGGCCACTGGCCAGGACAAAGAGATTTCCTGTCACCAAGCTGTGTTAAACAGAGATGAACAACTTTCTTTCTGTCTGGTTGATTGGACCTCCCTATGATTTTATTTTTTTATGTCTGAAGAGAAATATTTACTAGCACCTGAAGTCTAGGAGATGGTAGAATGCCAAAGATGGAAAGACCTTCACAAATATTCATTCCACCCCCACAGGTGATGAAAATCATGGCCTCAAATGGTTAAACAAGTTCTTTAGGCTGGCAATGCTAAATTTAGGGACCTACTGAAGAACATTCTAATAAAAAATTGGGATGGAATTCTCTTAAGAATACCATATTTAAAGTAGAAATATTTAATGTTATTTATTACTAGGAAAACATGCAACGAAATGGAAAGAACTTTCTGTCTTGAGAATAATGACTTCAGACATAAAGGTGAGAAAATTAGAAGCAAAGACATAGCCTTGATTTAGTGTCTTGACCAGTCTGAAAGTTCATATTTTCCCCAAATTCCTATATTGAAACCTAATCCCTAAGGTGGTGGTATTACGAGGTGGGACATTTGGGAAGTAATTAGGTCATAAGTATGAAGCCCTTACACAAGCACGGTTGTAAAAAACGTCCATACGGCAGAGGCTTGGGTGAGCTCCCTTGCCTCCTCTGTCATGTGAGAATCCAGTGGGAAGTAGGTAGTCTACAGACCGGAAGAGGGTCCTCACCAGCTCCAAACATGCTAGCACCCTGATTTTGGACTTCCAGCCTCCAGAACTATAAGCAATAAATTTCTGTTGTTTATAAGGTCCTTGGTTTATGGTATTTTTGTTGTAATAGCCTGAATAGCCTAAGACAATAATAATATCTCTTCATAGAGGATAGAACTTCAAGTACCAAGCAAAGGAGGTATAAAATTTAACTTGAATGATGTGCTTTCGTTAGCCAAAGAAGAATTTCTGTATGTAGAATACCATACCTTTTTAATTTCAGATTTCAGATTACAAGGGTTACTCTGTTGGCTGAAGAGGGATTTCTTGAATCTCTCTATTACCCTTCTTTTCAAATTGTGGTGCATAGCTGGAGGAAGCTGCAGAAAAGGAGAAAACAATCATAACTATATTGTTAACAGTGCACAGCTGACTCCTGGGAAGATTTTACTGAGGGTCAGTGTAACAATATTAGTTCAATAATGCTAAATAAGAATGTAAATTGTACTCCACATAACATGAGTTGATGTCATAATATTTCATTCTTTTATCGAGAAAAAATGTACCACTGCTGTCTTTCAAAAGGCTGATTAGTTTATCTTACTGTTCTTTCATTTTACTGGTATTATTTTTCATATAAAAACTAAATAAGATGTTAATTGCACATGTATGAAGTCCATTCCAAAAGTATTGGCCATACAAACTTTTAATTACATTGATATTGGCTTGATACTTTCAGGACAGACCTTGTATACTGACTTTTGTAAAGAACAGACCTGACCAAGAAGAATGCCTTCTCTCAGCTATTTAGATGTTTGGGTCATGCCTACAAGAAAAAAAACATGCCAAAAACTAACCATGGCCCTTGTCCTGAAGGATCGGATACTTTGGACCAGGAAGAAGATATTTGTAGTAGTACATAGCAAGATGCCTACCTGTGATGGTTCTGAAGTTACAGATGGAGATTGTAGAGATCAATTTATCAAGGAGAGAATGAATTAGTGCATATTAGGGCCGGGCCAGGATGAATTAGGTTTGATAAGTAAGTAGTAGGAAGTCACTACAGACTCTTAAAAAATATAGAAATTGGATAAAAATGGGGATTTCAAAAAAAAGATCAGTTTTGTAGTGCTTTGCAAGTTGGATTTATACAATGAAATCAAAGATCCTAAAAAGCAATGATGAATAAATGGAATTTTTGAGATGGGCAACAGAGAAAAGAAATAGAATCAAGATGATAAGGAGGCTCAGGGTGAAAACCACATTTGGTTTAGAATATGGAGAGGTATTGGAAGGAGAGGAAAAGGAACCAGTAAGAGAAAGAAAAATTGTTGAGTAGGAAGAAAAATGTGGTAGCAGGAACTCTGAAGATTGAAAGAAAATATAATACAGCTCAGAACTCAGATGTAAGAAACAGAAATGTGGCAGAGAAAATTATTACTCCATCTCCTCTCCATGTTTCTGCACCGTTACAGTTTTAGTTTGGTGCCATGTGACAACTTGTGGTCAATGAAAATGGTGTGGGTCACCCCAACAATGAGGCCATGCAAAGCCATTGTCCTTCTCCATCTTTGCCCTGCTCTGGCGCAAAGAGCTTGGAGGAGAGATGGCAAAGCCACAAGGTGAACAATGGCCACCTGCCCCATCCAACTTCAGCTGAGTGAAAAACCAATCCCTGTTTATCAAGACAAGAGACTCCAGGGCGTGTTTGTTGGTACAGTATGACATACCATATCCTGACTAATACAATGGACATCTATTATTCAAGTTTCATGAAACACGACAGTACGGGACCCACTATGAAGCACTGAATGATATAAAATAAAAACAATGCAATTGGAAAAAGTTTTGAAAATGCATCTATAATCCTAGTTAATCCTCTGACTTGGCTTGAGTCAAAGCAGGTTAGTTTTGGAAGAATTAAGACTGGAGACTCTCAAGCCCTTCAGTGTGCCTTGAAAGGTTTTGTAGGTTGAGAACACTAAACCTCTGCTGATCTATTTTTATGTTAATATCATGGCTTGCTTTTACCTTCATCCAGATGTGATTACTCCTTCCTACCTCCAGCAAAGTCATATTTTGTTCTTTACTGAAAAGGGGAAATCAAGAAATGTGAAAAGACAGAGGCAGGGAGAGATTTTTCAGCATTACAAGACAGATGAGAAGGAAAATGAATATAAATGATACTTGTGTGCATGAGAAATTAGCAACAGTGGGATGGATTTAACTTGGACTAAAGTCAGGCAATGAACAGGAGAAGCGTATGTATGCTTTCCTAGCAAGAAGATGATGGGCTAGAGTGGAAGAGAGATAGGAAAAGTACCTTGAGATACATTTTTTAATTTGATATTTTTGACACTTCTCTAAATTAAACACAGGATGGCAGTGTTGGCCCAGGACTGTCTAGTTGCTGCCCAGCATGGTTCCAACTGTCAAAGAGGAGTGGCAAGCCTTTTCTGACACACCTAATTGTCTGCTATAGCAAACTTCTGAAGATGTGAAGCATCAGTGGCTCCACAGATTCCTTCAAAGGTGACTTACCCCAGCACTGGTAGGTATCATAATACTAATACAGCTACTCTTAAACTCCTTGCTATTCATTTAACTCAATAAACCCCTAGTTAGGATTATTTTTACTGCTCCTATGGCTTAAATTATTCCTCATAAAACCTTTCCTGGGAAAGCTAACATCCTATCAGCTTAAAATTCATACATATGGTAGCATTAAAAAGATATTGCATCTTATTGAAATAACTATCACTAAGGATAACACTCCATCTTTAAAATTTTCATGGAAGAATTTAAACTATTACAGTTCAATTGCAGAAGACATAAATATAAAATATACAAAACTGTAACATTATAATATTACAATAGAATATTAATATCTATGAGTTACATGTGCCAGGCACTATGACTACTCTTTCATGCACAATAAAGCATTTTTTCCCCTATAACAAACTGATAAAGCAGCTACTATTGAATTGGTCAAAAAGTTTGTTTTTTACCCCATTGATGGCTCTAGTAGTGCCTAGTTGTCTTTAACTTCATTCAAAACAAAATTTTAGGTTATATTGTGACAGATGTCACATTAGTGTGCATTAAAAAAAAACCCAAACATCCAGCCCTGGCTGGTGGCTCAGTAGATAGGTGCCAGCCTGCAAACCCAAAGGTCACTGGTTCGATTCCCCAGCCAGGGCACATCACCAGGTTGCAAGCCAGGTCTCCAGTCAGGTCTGTAGCTGGAGGCAGGTGAAAGGCAACCACACATGGATGTTTTTCTCCCTTTCTTCCTCTCTCCCTGCCTTTCTCTCTGAAAATAATGAATAAAATCTCAAAAAAATCAAAACTGGTGGATTTTTGTATATTCATTTTAATATTGAAGATAGAAGAAAATATGCACCAATTTCTGGCTTATTATGCTTTATTATTTCAAGAAAGGTAAAAATGCAACTGAAATGCCAGAAAAGATCTGTGCAGTGTACAGAGAAGGTGCTGTGACTGATTGAACATGTCCAGTGGAGATTTCTCACTAGCTCACACTTCATGGTGGGGTAGACCAGCTGAATTTGAACAGAAATTAAATTAAAACATTGAGAACAATCAACACCATGGCCTGTGAAAGACAGTCAACGTATTCCAAATACCCAATTAAATGTTGGAAATCATTTGTACTAGCTTGGTTATGTTGTTTGATGTTTGGGTTTCACATAAATTAAGGGAAAACTACCTTCTTGACCATGTTTCTGCATGTGGTTCTCTACTTCAATGTAACAAAAACATTCCATTCTTAAAACAAATTGTGACAGGTGATGAAAAGTGGCTGCTTTACAATAATGTGGAATGGAAAAGGTCTTGGGGCAAGTGAAATGAACCACCACCAACCACACCAAAGGTCCGTCTTCAGCCAAAGAAGGTGATTGTGTATATATGATGGCATAGGAAGGGAGACCTCTATTAAGAGCTCCTTCCAGAAAACCAAACAATTAATTCCAACACGTACTGCTCCCATTTGGACCAACTGAAAGTGGCACTCCATGAAAGGCAGCTGGAATTAGTCAATAGAAAATGTGTTATTTTCCACCAGGATAACACAAGACCACTTGTTTCTTTGATGACCAGGTAAAAACTTTCAGCTTGGCTAGGAAGTTCTGATTCATCTCCCATATTCACCTTTGGATTTCCATTTATTTCAGTCTTTATAAAATCCTCTTAACAGAAAAAGTATTTTCAATTCCCTAGAAGACTACAAAGGTACCTGGAACAACTCTTTGCTCAAAAAGATAAAAGGTTTTGGGAAGATGGAATTGTGAAATTGCATGAAAGATGGCATAAGGTTATGGAACAAAACAGTGGATACGTTGTTCAATGAAGTTATTGGTGAAAATGAAAAATGTATCTTTCATTTTTACTTAAAAACTGAACAAATGTTTTGGCCAACACAATGTTTTATAGGTGAGGAAATCAGAGCTTAAAGACATTAGCTAATGCAAAGGATGCTTTCTTGAGGTAGTGAGCCCTCCTGCACAGCCATTTATTTGGAGCACACACCCCTTCCTGCACTGTGGTACAACACTTTACAGTTTATAAATATGTCACATGCTGTCTTTTCTTTATGCAGTCTGTGAGGCTCCATCTAATAGTGACTTCAATAATAAAACCCTATTTTGATATACTGCTACTTAAGTGATGTCCTTAAATGCTAAAGTAAAATGTTCTGAGATTATATCAAAACAAATACACAAAAATGTAAAACTTCTCTTAGAATTTACAAACCCTGAAAATATGAGTTCATTTGAGAAATAGGGTATTACCCTAAATTCTACTTAACCTGTCACCCTTGCCAATGGGAACCACGATATCCAGATTAAGTGCATATGGATGGTTCTCCTCCCACCCATCCCCACTGCTGAAAACACAGCATGTTTCACTGGTGACAGCCAGCAGTGCACCTTTTATCTGGGGGCAGCAATGGTGCTCTTCCCAGCCACGTATTTTGTTTTGTTGGCACAACTGTGGTTAAGATGGCAATGCCCAAAGCAAAGCAAAGCAGCTTTGACCAAACTATTTGTATTCTCAAGGAGACAGATTTTTAATTTTTGAGAGTAGCTCTATGCTAATTTTCAAAGCATTTCTTTAACACAACAGTCAAATCCTAATACAGAATTAAATCCAAAGCTGAAGTTGGCCAGGCAGTCTTGCCTATGCAATAACACGATATGTCTCACGCTGAAAGGTAACACATGTACTTTGGTCACCTGATGTACCCAAAGACTGATTTTGGCTCCAGTGATGGAAATGAACCACTATTTTCATTTTCAGATTATGGGTGTTAAGATTACTGTCTCAGTTTTGATGAACATAGATGTCAAATCACTGAAGGCAAGGTAAGGATTTTAACATCCTGCCTTTTAAAATAGTTGCTTTTGGGTGATTCCCCAGATCTTTCTCCATGGAAACTGGATAACAACAAGGCCACCACCAGCCCAAAGTAAGCAGTTTCCCCTGTAAGGTCATCTGTTGGTTGCCGGGAGGGTCCAGCCCTGCGGTCAGCCAGCCTCCGCAGCATGAGTCTGAGAGGTTCATTAATACAGGACTATATGAACAAGAAAGGGTGTTTTTTTGTCTTCGATTTGTTTGTTTTGTCAATTCAGTTTTTGCAGTTTTCCTTTGCAATTAGCAGAGAGAGAACCTGATCTTGGCCTTTGGCCTATAGCAAAGACACTAGTATAATGTTTAGGCTTGCACTTATCTTCGTATACAAAAAGCACTAACAGTGAAAGAGCAGGCTTTAGGTCATGGGAAAATTTGACACGTTAGCTTTTTTCATCTTATTATTTCCCTAGCTCTGCTGCTCAGCCATAGTGTCCCCCAGGTATTCGTAGCTGGGGAGGATAAGGACAAGGACTCACTCTAACGGCAAGTTCCACAGAGTTCTTAAGCAACATTAGCAGCAAACTTATATTTTAGGTTTAAAGTAAATAAAAAGCTAAAACACTGACCTGTGTGATGTAGATGATTTTGTGCAGCTGAATTAAGATCTGCTGAATAGGATCACTGATTTGACGTACTTTCCTTTGGGACACAGCAATCCCTGCAGATGCTGTGGATGAAAAAGTTTTCATTTAGTCAAGACTGGTTTTTTTTCCCTCTAAAAAGTTGATAGAAAATGGGAGTAAAATTCTGGAAAGAAAAAGCAAAGATCCTCATTCTATCAATGAAACAATACACAGAAACCCTGTAACACTTCAGTATTTTATAATATGGGATGCACAATGCCTGTCTTTACTTCTCAGACTTCTAAGTAGCATAATGATGTTAACTCTTACAACATCTGAAAGATGAGTTATCGCGTCTTTGGTGGGAATTTTGGCCCACCATTACATAAGGTTGCCACCAGAAGTCAGTGATGCTTTGGAATACTACAGACATTGAAAAGATGGGCTGTAGATAATTGCAATTTAAGAGACTATCATGCCTTTTTCTTTTTTTTTTTTTTTTTCAATAGACCTATTATTTTTAGAGAGAGGGGAAGGGAGAGAGGCAGAGAGGGAGAGAAGCATCAATGTATGGTTGCCTTTCACCTGCCTCCAGCTACGGACCTGGCTGGAGACCTGGCTTGCAGCCTGGTTATGTGCCCTGGCTGGGAATTGAACCAGCGACCTTTGGGTTTACAGTCTGGCACCTATCTGCTGAGCCAGGGCTGAGACTATCATGCCTTATCATGTTAAATTCATTTAACATATTTAAAACTAATTTTATTAAAACTACTGAATGAAAACACTGAATAGACAATCTAACAAAGAAACAAATTCCCAAAACAAAAAAACTTCTAAGTAATGACAGCTACTTCAAATTAAGTAATTTCCAAACCATTCATTATTACAAATGATCATTTTCACTTGGATTTCTGTCTGGGTCCCAAGAGAACACATTTATAATTTATCCCAAATTCTCATAGAGCCATACTATTTTCACAGTTTTACACTAGGATGGTATCAAATATTATTCTCTTCATGGGTATCTTTATTGAGTTAAAAAATTCACACAAGAAGTAATCCAGTTGTACTTCATCTGCATTTAATCTTTGTTTGTGTGTTTAAAATTTAAAGGATCTATTTTCCCTAGGCACTGTGTCTAACTCCTTATAAGTATCAATTAAATTACTTGACCATCAAGATGAGTTTAATAAATTACTTGGGGTAAATATGTGAAAATAAATCAGATAGAATTAAGATAGCTCTAAAACAGAAAGCTGGAGTTACAGCCTGCAGAAATGGCCAAGTGTACATATGTCATATTTGCTACGGTGGTGATTTCTTGCAGAAATAATTCTTAAGACATTAACTATTTGTTGGCTTACACCCATATAAAAAACTAGAGATGCAATGTAGCCAAGTTAAGTTGCAACAGGAATATTAGCTTTGCATTTTCAGAAACTAAACAGCCTTAGTTTTCCATCATTTTTATGTTGACTACTTTATGTTTTTGACATGTGGATGTAACATTTATAGGGAACAAGTTAAAATCTCACAGCCTGGCAGAGCATTCTTAGATTTGTGATGACACTTTGAGTGGGCTGTCACATGGGTTTGACTCTCCCTTACCACAAGAATGTGCTCATCTGTGGCCCTAGATGTAAAAAGAGATAGTTAGCTAGGTAGGATGCCTATCTTCCAAAATACCCAATTATGCAAAGCAACTTAAAATTGTTTTTCTTAAGACCCTTTGACCACCCTCTCTTAATTGCAAATTCTTTACTTTAGGAAAGCTTTGATTGTTTACTCTCTAAAAAAGTCGATTAAAAAATGTCCATTACACACATTTCCCCTGTAAAACAAACGGACAAACTTAACAACCGAAATACTACAGAAGACGCTGGAGGCTCCCTGGAGGTCAGCTTGGTGTGTTGCCTCCCAAACACTTTTCTACATTACATTCACATACATTAGTGCGTAACTTCACAACCTTAACTTTTAAACTGTGGTTGAGTTCTGAAATTAGTTTAATGGGTCATGACCAGCATTTTGGAGAATGGGATGGAAAGAAGTGGAACAGGATAGAAAAATTTTAGAATGTGTTGCATGTAGTACGAGTCCACTCATTCGAGATATAAAAGGAGTTTCCTATTGAGGATCATTTCCAGAAGAGTTTGAAAGCTGCTCAAATAGAGAATCTATAGCACTGCCTCGTGCATTTTTTCTCTCTTTTTAAATATCTGGTGATACATCATAAGGCTGTTATAATTTCTTTTTCTCACTCAGTCTGGCATGGAGATTCTTTTTTGCCAACACAGAGTTCTATTCACTCTTCATAACCACTTTCTGCATCCATCATGGTTTACTTGGCCACTTGGGCCTCGATGGGTACTTAGTTTGCTTTCAATTTCTTATGATTATAAATGATGCTGCACTGAGTATACATACATGTGCATGCCTCATTGTGCATAAGTGCAAGGTCTTTTAGGGTAGATAAGGAGAAATTAAATACTGGCTGGACCCTCTGACATACCTTTTAAATTGACTGAATCAATTTGTACTTGGAACAGGAGAGAATCCATTTTTCTAAACCTTGATCAACACTACATATTATCAATTTTTTTCATTCTATCTGATATAATTTTGTATTTATCTGAAGGCAGATGAGGTTATTGCACTTCTTTGGTAAATTTCTTGTAGTGTCCCTTGCTTTTTTTTTTCTTACTGATTTATAAGTGTTCTTTACATAAGTCTGAATACTAATGCCTTTACTGCATTTTATACATTAAATGCATATTTACCTAATCTGTTACTTTTTTTCAATATTAAGGATATTTCCCACTCCATTTCATAAACTAAAGGTAAGTTTTAATCTTAGGTATAGAACAATCTCCCAGATACCATGACTAGCTCACCACTCCTGGCATGCTCTGGACAATTTACTAAGATATGAGTAATCAGGTGAGTTAGGATTTGGAGAGACAAAGAAAATTCAAGACTGGGAAAAAAATGGGAGAATGGCTGTAACATTTGCAAACCTTCTTGATTTCAGAACTTCAGCTAATTCTGCGTATGAAATTATTACTCCTTTTCTACATGATCAAATCTTCATCATTTCTTATAGTCCCTCATGCCAGAATATATATTCATTTTTCCCTTAATAATTTTAGAAAAACAAAAACATAAAAATCCAAATAGACATCCTTTTGATATTTTATTCCTCATTTAAATATTTATAACTGCTAAGAACATGGCAAATGTTAGCCTTATCATTTTAAAATTTTAAAGTATTCTCAGTAAATCTTTCAGATTATAACACTGAAAACACTACACACACTAACTATTCACACATAAAAAAGCAACACAATGTAATACAACAATAAAATTAAATTTAAAAAAAAGCAATACATATTTACATTGATAATTTGTCCTAAAAATATTTTATTAGAATAATTTTCCCTTAAAACTACATCACAGAAGGGGATTCTATTTCAATGTCAGTAATTGTATGCCCATGATCCATATCTATGTCATTTTTAATACAAGATATATAATATTTGGTCTTATTAAAATGTAAATAAAATCAAAGTTTAAAATTAGAATACTGTGTATTACTTTAATGACTGTAAGTGAATTTAATTAGTGTTTTAAAACTTAGAAGAAAACTACAAATTTTTTTTTTTTAGTGAGTAGAACAGTTCAATTTTTTCTTTCTTTTTTTTTTTTTTAGTCATATAGGAGTCTATTTATTTCAAAGTATCAAAATAACCACATTTGCTGCTTCCTGTGTGGTGAATGTGACACTAAACAGCCACGTTCCCCTCCAGGGAGTGGAGAGGGCCACCAGAGGGTGGCTGGAGTATTTTTAGCAGGGACTTGAGATGCTGGGGAGGGTTTTACACCTTTAGTCTCATCTGATCCTCACAACCATTCTGATGAGTTGTTTTTAATCCCTTTTTACTGATAAGGAGACTGAGACTGAGGACGTTGCCCAACCCAGAGCAGAGAGCAAGTGAATGAGGGACATGGAACCAGGTAGGCCCTAAACACTGCACTCAGGCTGCCACCCACCCGGGACTGGACGGGCTCCCAGTTCTCTCCCAGCTCATCACTGGGAGGCTGTGAACTCATGGGCAAGTTGTCTGGTTACCTTAAATAAAGTCCACACTTCTTCTTCAGCCTGAAATACTATCTCTCTTCTTAAGCAGGTGCTATTTTAATGTGATGTACCTATGAGCATTTAACGGATGAAATCATTTTGGAATTCATATACATGCAATACGCCAGAAGCATTAGGTCTTTGTTGCCTATTCAGTGCTCTCGATTCTACTCTATTATGTCATTGCACCAAGTTATTTGCTGCCCAGTCCTGTGCTTCAAGACTTGATTTATACTATATATCCAATCTATAAAATCTACAGTTTACAATGAGAACTGTTAATTACCACAAACTGAAAAAAATAGATTATATGGTATTGCCCCAGTTGACCAAGGTATAGTGTCAAGCTACTATTTTTCTGAGTCCTCTCTGCAAAATGATCATTGCTTAATTATTTGATGCAAAATGATCATTGCTCAATTATTTTGATACCATGCTAGTACATTTTCTCATAGCCCCCACCTGATCCTAATCTAATACTTTGGGTAATATGCCAGTATATTTAACTCACAATGCACACTAATAAAGGTGCAGGCAGTTTACAGCCTTGTAGTGTTGGCCATTAAACCTGCAGAAATTAACATATCGGTATGACTTCATGAGCCGATGAAGAAGTAAATCACAAAACTATGGTTCTAGTGCCCTGTTGGTATTTCACCTGTCTTAACTTAGCAATGTTATTTCAGCTTTTCTGTCTTGACTAACTATATAAATCCCAGTTCTTTAAATGCTCTTGGAACCAGCTCTTTTATTCTCCATCTGGTTCCATCATTAATGGATTAAATAAAGTCAGAACACTTGCTAAAGAATAACTACAAGCTGGGCTTTTGCACTCCAATATTGTTTTAAAAAATAGTTACATAAAAAAACTTAGCTCAACCGCCGTCTAAAACATCCCAAATAATCTTTGGAGTCCATAGTGAGGAAAGTCAATAAGCATGGGTGAAGCCTCGAGGTGTTGGGAGGGCAGGCTGGTGGCCTCACCTTGCTGTCTCATTAGTATTGATTGACTTGTCACCACCCGGCAAGACTAAAATTACTGTATGATGACAACTCAAAGGCTAGTGGAATATACTCCAAAATTATTTTTAAGATTTCATTAAAATAATACAGCGATTTGAAATTTGAGAGCCTTCCTTTCTGTTGACTCAATGAGTTTTGAACAGATACTGCCATTATTAACCAAGCCACACTGACCTTTCCTTCATTTCCACCTGAGGGTGCTGTAACTTTCCCCTTCTTTCACTTAGTTCCCCTCCTCTCCCCACCCTGGCAGAAACCCTTGGGGCAGGGAGTGAGAGGCTTGATTTGGTCTGGGACCTGGTCCATGCTCCCTCAGTGCCTCCCCCTGGCAAGAAGAATTAGGAAGTAAATCATCGTTGGTAAAGGAAATGTGTTTTTGGCCACCCCTTACCTAAGCTGAAGTCTAACATTAAAATATCATTGTTTCCATTCTTTAAGTAATCATGAGTGACTTATGTGGTTGTTCTTAATAGCAAGGACGGACAGGATTATGCAGGGTAGGTCCTCATCTGTCATTCAATAAGTATTGTCACTCAATAACTTTCAAGGGGCTGATCCCAGAAGTCTATGCAAACTTCACCTAAGACCCTTATAATCTGGTTGAAAGATATAGCTAATAGAACAAAATCCCAATAAGCAATAAAGAAAGTATAGAATTATATGCCAAACTGCATAGACTAGCATCATAAATTTTGATTAAAATCAGGTGAGTACATTTTTATATGCTAAAAGTATTCCTATGCAATCAAATGAGGAAAGGCAGGTACTCAATATTGTGAAATTTAGTATGAAGTACATTTTGGTAAATAATTAAGTTGAACAAAAGTTACTGAAGATTGCTCATAATAAGGACAACTAGAATATCAGATGTGCTCCCTGGAATATTTGGATGGGACACTACTTCTTTAGATCAGACCTTTATGAACAAAAGACAAGTATAAAAAGAGATTACCTATTATCTAGGAAGAAAACAAAATTAGAAGCCCAGATACAACAAAGTAACTATTTCTAATCAAAATGCAGAGCATAATAATTTTCATGCATCAGTTAAGTGCCTGTGAATGCTGCTGAAAAACTGAGCAAGTGAGAGAAAAAGTCAGTGTCTATGCGGTCAAGTTAGGCTGCACTCTTAGTTGATATTACATTTGCACTTTAAGTTAGAGTTTGACCCATGTTTCCAGAAATTCACATTTGACCCATTCTAATAGCATCCAATAACCCTAAAATGTGCTCTAAGTATTGATAAAGAATACATTTCTTGTAATACGTTTTGGTATGATTTACATTTCACATACACAGGACACCCTTCCCTCTACCTCAACAGGACAGGACTGTTTCTTTGTCTATACAATAGAACTTAGATATTTCTTTCTCATTCGAAATATCTAGTTGTTTGATTAATTTGACTCTAAAGACAACAGAACCTATCAATTATTTTTATTTTTAAATTTTTAAAAATACTCTCTTGAAGACATTTTTAAAAAAGATTTTATTGATTGTGTTTAGAGAGACGGGAAGGGAGGGAGGCAGAGAGGGAGAGCAACATCATTGTAGGTTGCCTTTCACCTGTCTCCAGCTGGGGACCTGGCTGGAAACCTGGTATGTGCCCTGACTGGGAATCGAACCAACCCTTAGGTTTGCTTAATCCACTGAGCCACACCAGCCAAGGCCAATCAATTATTTTTAAAACTGAGTCTTACAAAGCATGGGACATTTCTATAATGCATAGTTTTTACAAAGTAAATAAATTGGGTTGGAAAGTTATTTCTGGTTTTTGTTTTCCAATATTAACATTAAGTTTCATTAGGAAACAAGGATGTTTTGCCACTTTCAGATATTAGTGAATATTCTTTCATTTAAAAGACCTCATGACAAGCAGATAGAAATATCTATTTAGAGTTTAATAATGCTGTCTTGCTTAGATTTGCATTTATTTGTACAGCTGCTAGCTATTTATGGCAAGTTATGCTATACTGGCTTCCCATTTGTAGCAGGAGCATAAACTCCCCTTCAAATAAATTTCAGTTAATCACATGAAAAAACATATAGAGAATATCATCAGTATTATTGATGAATGGTACATTGACGTAATATGTATGGTGACAGGTGGAAGCTGGAAATACCGGGGTGGGGGAACACACGGTAAAGTGTATGATTATCAAACCACTATGCTGTACACCTGAAACCAATACAAAATAATATTGAGTGTAAACTCTAATTGAGCAATGGGGGGAAAAATAGGACAACTGTAATTGAAAAACAACAAAATTTTTTAAAAAGAAAAAGTAAATAAAATTTAATGTTTCTCTCAAAAAAATAAAAGAAACATGTATAAGGAAAATAGAAATACAGATGGAATATGGGTACAGCCAGCTTTCCATAGTAAAAATCTTTGTTAATATTTTCAACCCCCAAATATAGGCATCTCTAAATTTTTATTTCTATTAGTAGAGAACTATAGTCTATTATCTAACCCAAAGAATTACTATAAAATAAGTTACTGACATAATCTAGTTAGTATTAAAAGGAAGAATAAGAGGATTGTTAATTGTGCTAACCTGAAATGGTTCCATGGTTATTTATTCTACAGGAATTTTGATACTGCTGAATTATCACAATATAAACCCAGAAATCCACATTGTATGGGTACTGCATGGGTAAGATCTTATTATATAATATAACCACTTGGGATGTCAGAATAATGGTTCTCAGTCTTTGTTCTGCCATAGCACATGGAAAACGGAGTTCACAAACTAGATCTAGTACTGGGGGCATACCCAGGTTTTGATGTAAACCTCACCCCCCCTGACAATTTTTTCCAGAACATTCAGGCAATATAGGGTTGCAAGTATTGGCTATATATAATTTCTAGTATGTTCTTTTCTAATCTAAGAAAGCTAAATCAAATTTTAAGTGGATGAAAATACATTAATATGATCCGCTTTTTATATATAAATAAATCATTCTTACATTCCAGTACTTTACCTTTTCTGAGTAACAAACACCTAAAGTGGAACTCACAAATCACCTGAGCAACAGTGTCTCATGACACTGTTTTATTCTTTTAGTTAGGCTAGCAATACAGAAGTGACAACTAGAATGCATCATGATATGCAGATGAGGTGGTCTAAATGGATGGAGCTGATACCAGTTGTTTTAAGATGGAAGAAAATAAAGTTGTTCTTTTTTTTTTACTTGAAAATAGAAATCTACTACCTACTACCATCAGTAGTAACTCAAATTGTCATATGCATTAATGTGCTCTATAATATTACCTCCTCTATGGACAAACTTTAATATTCACTGACAACACTTATAAATGGTATATCTTGATTTAAATTTAAAAATATGAATGGGTGAATTTTTAACAATTAGATGGGATAACAAACTGTAGGTCTAAGAAATATATTACATGTAATCTGCGCTAATTATGTGACTAGTTTGTTTAAAAAGTACAACCAACATCACTGACATAAAGTTATATCTTAAACTAGGCTAACTCAGCATGCTCTTTAGGAAAAAAGGAATCCCAATTATGAATCACAACAGAACTATGAATCACTTACGTATGCATGTTTGTTCTGTTCTTGCTGTTATAAATTAACCAACAATGATTGTTTAGTCTCAGGATTATGCTATAAACTTACCTTGTCCCCAGTATAGTAGGAGCAGAGCACCGTCAACATGATAGTTTTGGGCATCTTAATAACAAAATCATCCTTTTTTGCATCCATGTTGACGGTGTAAATGACCCCAAACTGTCAATAACTCTTTCAAAGAAACTCAAATTAATATAAAGAGATGGACTAGTATTACAGTAAATCATTTCACATCATTTTTGCTCACTATCCATGTTAGCTCTATAAAAAATGTGAAGGAAGTTAAAGTGAAATGGCATTAAATAATAATTCAAAATTAACCAATGTAGAAAAATAGAACTTTATACTCAAGAGTCATACGCTCCTACATGTGTTAAAAGCAAAATCACTGAATATTTTCCCTGAATTGTCCAGGTGTAGCTAACAATTTTACCATTACTGCTGTACTTTGGTCCTCTTTAATAGCAATCAGAATTAATTAACACATTTTTCCCCCCAAGCCATTATTATAAACATTTATGTTTTAAGGATCCATATTTATTCATTTTTAAATAATGTGACATAATATTGTTTTTGTCAAATAAAATGGAAGTAATTATAAGACTTATCTGTGTCACATATTAGAAAAAAATATGCTTTAGCTTTTTGTATTATATAGGTCTAGAGCTTATAGGAATATGTAATTAAAATATAGCTACTATTTTTTGCTAACAGGTATGCATTTTAAGCATAAAGTTCAACTGGTTAACATCCCCACTAAAAGAGAAATTAAAGTTTTAGAAAGACAGCTTATGTTTACATCAAATAAGTGAACACAGAAAGCATTTGGATACTGTTAAATGCCAAATAACGGTAGATAAAATTCTCCTGCAATTTGCATTAAAATTACCTCCCAAGCATTATTCAGTCATTTCAGGCCCAACTATAATTCTGTGTTCACCCATCGTGTGCTTGACATCAACTTGATCTAACAAGTACTACCATGGTCTTTGAGTTTGCGGAGAATCACAGCGGGAAGGCTATGGGACTGCCACCCCGTCACTAACTCAGCCTCGACCTCCTTAACGCGGGCCCTGAGCATGAGGGGTGGCACTTTCAGAAGCAGGTCAAGAGGCAGCAAAGCTGAAGAAATAAAAGGGGGAAAGATATAAAGCTGTGACATGAATTACATTTTAGGGAGACATGCATCATTTCATGGCTGCCAACCCTGAGTTACCTGGTCTTGGTCTTGATCCTAATCCACCAGTGAAGTCCCTGCAAACAGAATTAGGGGCCATTAGAAGGACCTGTTCAGCTTGGACTTGACCACCATTTGCCGAAAGCCTACACCTTGCTAGGGTTTAGATTATAGCAATAAATAAAGCTCCCCCCCACCCCCCGCAAGACACTCTCAGAGATTTAATAAAGGAGGAAATAAACATCTGAACCCGGAGCAGAACTGATAACCCACTGACCAAGGCAAGAACCTTGTTCCAGCACAGTTGTTTATAAGCTTCAAGAACAATCAGGAGCCTTGAACAATTTTCTTGTTGCACTAACATCAACACACCGGTTTTGTATTAAAAAGAAATAATATTTAAAATTTTAGATATATTATTTTCTATGTTTTTTTTTTCCGCTGTCTTAAAAATGAAACTATAACTTCCTATAGAAAGAGATCATTCTTGCATTTGAAGGATTACATTTTTCCTAAATTTTCCAGGATCATTAATATCATTTGTTTGTGCCGCCCTAAAATTCCAGATTTCCTTCATCATTTTGTAAGTTGGTCTCAGTGCCTTCCATCCAGCGGAGGACAGCCATAAATGACCTGTAACTTTGTTTTTCCCATCACAATTTAAAACCAAGTTCTTAATAGCATTTTTTAATAAAAAAATGTTAAAATCTACACCCTCGCATATTTTAGGAGCTACACATCAACTTAATTAAATCCAATAAAAATATATATGTACATCTACCATGTATAAGGCAGACGAGAGTCCTTTGCTTAGTAGGAATGACTTACAGGGATTCAAATAAACATGATTGATAATTCTCTTACCTGTTCATTTTAGTCATAGAAATGTTGATACAACCAGGTGACACATACCTAAGTTCTATGCGGAATAACAAAATTGGCCTTCATTACCTACTACTTAATTTAAGTACTAGAATAATACGAAAATCATTGTATCCAACTCTGAGTTCCTTCCCTATCTTCTTCCATTTCTGCTAACCCCATATCTGACCAGCCCTCTCTTGATTCCATTATTATTTTTAAGATTTTATTCATTATTTTTAGAGAAAGAAGGGTAGGGAGAAAGGAAGAAAGGGAGAGAAACATCAATGTATGGTTCCCTTTCACCTGCCTCCAACTAGGGACCTGGCTGGGGACCTGGCTTGCAACCTGATTATGTGCCCTGACTGGGAACCGAACCAGTGACCCTTGGGTTCGCAGGCTGGTGCCAATCCACTGAGCCTCACCAGCCAGGGAAATCCCATTATTTTTTCTGTCCCATTATCAGTCTATGTTTCCAGAACCTTGAAAAGTCGATGAAACTCTCCTCCCTTGCACAGATTAACATACTCCCCTGAGCCCTGGGATAAGCGGTGTGTACAAAGCAAGAGAAAGGATGGCTTCGGCCTTCAGGAAGTTCAGAGAGTACATGATCTCAGTAGACCTTATGTGTGGGCAGGATGTCTGAGGGCTGAGTTGAGGAGCAGAGCACCATTCAGTCCCTCATGTCCTTGCCCACACACTGCACCCCAGCACATGTAAATGCACAGTCCTGTTCCTTAGCCTTCTGCACCAGTTCAGCACTATTGAATGAAGTAAAATGCAAACCACAAACCTAAGTTTAAACTTTCTGACGGACACATTTTTCCAGAGTAGAAATATAAAACAAAGTTAATTTTTAACACAGATTTCACTTCATCAAATATATCCAAAATATTATCATTTCAAGATGTACAAAATATACAAATTCATGATACATTTTACAGTCAGTTTGACATTTAAATTAAGGTGAAAATGAAGTGTAAAATTCAGTTCCTCAGTCACACTAACTACATTTCAATTGCACAAGAGTCATACTTGGCCAGTGGCCTTCACGTTCAATAGCACATTCCAGATCCTTCCTTCGAAGATGCTGGTCGTTGTCTTCATCAACACCAGGACTGAGGTGAACAGTCAGGCCACATATCTACCCCATCTTAAAGGTTGAATTAAAATGTAATTTGTGGGGATTTTTTATTCATAAGTTTATGGGTGCTCTTGAGAGCTGATAACCACTCACATGCTGGGTTAAGTAGATGACTATTTCAGTTGTCCTTAAGAATGCAAAATTTCAAACATTATTACCTATTTCAAATATGCTATGTGAAATAGGCCACCCTGACAATGCTAAGTTGCTGCCAACATTGCCATTTCTTTATAGAATTCTATATTCCTCTATAATGAACTATAGGGAATTTTTAAAAATAACCATCACACACATTCATTCATTCAAAAATAGTCAAAAGTAGCTACTATGTATAGGCACTGTGCTAGACACTATAGATGGGATGATGAAGAGAAATTGTCCCTACAGTCTTGGAACTTAAAAGACTGCATATGCATAGGTATAGCAGAAAAGAAATGATAATTTTTCTGGAAATTGTATCTCAATGACAAGAAAACACAGTCATCTGAAACTTTAAGATAGCACAGACTCATTGTAACCAGAAGAGACAACTTTGAACTACACAATTGTTGGGTACACAAGTGGACCAAAGATTGAAATGACGCAGTGTCGAGGGGAGGTCTGCCTCTAGACTGAACCACATGGAACGTTCACGTCCCATAGAACACGTGGCTGCAGAAGATAGTGTCTCTCTGTAGTGCAAGCTGTGAGAAATGGACAGAAATGGTTCAATACAGAGAAAGTATTCCAGAAATGTTTTATGGTGAAAAGGCTGAACAGAATGAAGTTTGTGCCCCCTACAAGTTTTTAAATGGGCACTGACAGATAGTACTTCAGGCTGATGAAACAATTTCCGAGAAATGGAAGGTTTCAAAGGGTCCTGAAAGGTCATTGCTTTCAGCGAGCTCTCTTCAGCCTTAGTGCGACTTCATCCGGAATTCATCAGTCAAAACAGAAAAGGAAGCGCCGAATGTGAGTGTTAGCCTGCTACCTCCACGACAGGTACGGTGAAGACTGGAGGTCATTTATTTTAAATCAACACCTCACTGAATTAATTCAGTTGCTGGGTAAATTATTTGCATAATTACTCCATAGACATCAAGGAAATGGAGTTCCAGAATTTTGTATCTTGGCAAATTCTTTTAAATATAGCTCTGAACCAAGCATATATTTTCAGGTGCATTGTAGCTAAATCACATAATTTAATTCAATGGTGGAAAATACTCAACACTATGTGATGTCAATTAAAAGGAGAAATAAGTAACCTTACGAAATGAGAGGCTTACAATGCTAGGATGATGCTTTCTGTAGCTTAGACAACCACACCATCTGAACCAAGCAGTATTTTACTGTTTACAAGTCTCTTTTAGGTGGTGAAATTCATAAACATGTTCTGTGTAAATAAGCAACATTAGGTACACTTGAGTTCTGTTCAGTAAAAGCTTTTCATCTACCCACAATGTTAATGGAGTTGGTGCCACTATAGGAAAGTGACAGAGGTCTCCCGGGCGCTCCACCCCTGCTCCAATACCAGCTAGAAACAAGAGAGCGAGAAGTCAGGAAAGTTGGGAACTGTCACAGAAAAGAAATAACATGGTCTTCTTGGCAATAAATCAAGATTGCTTGATTGTCACATTCGCAGATAGGCCAGGTTGAGTCTGGCAGGTAGTGATCCAGCACTATTTATTCAATTTAAGTAAAAACTACACATGGATTTATTTGGGGTGGGCAGAGAACAGCTACATGTGAAAATGAATAAAAATTCAGCTAAAAGGGGGCAGGATCCACAGTTTTGAGATTTCAAACCAGTCTTTCTGGCCACATACATGATCCTGAATGGTTACAAACATCCATAATCATCTTCATATACAAAGACCAGAGTCAGGCGCACAGCTCTGAATACAGTTTTGTACATACTGATTTATGAAAGACATCGTTTGAATCACAGGCACCTCTGATATTGCAAACATCCGGTGTGTGAAACCAGCCAGCAAACTATACCCTGTCGCCTTAGCAACGGGATACGAGCAAGCATGGAGAAATCTTGTTGCCTGAGCAACAGAATCTTAAAGAAAAGAGGATGGGGCTTTGAGCTGTGACTATGGCAAAGGCTGTAGGTTCAAGCCAGTAGGTGATATTTCAGTTCTCTTGCAGTGAAAAAGACAGACCTGATGCTGAGATAAAAATCATCAGACTATTAATGAACAAGTATTTGTGGACTGGCACCTCTGTGCAGTACGCTGTGCCCTGGGCAATGCAATAAAAGACCAGGCATAGTCTGGTCTATACCAAAGCACAGTAGTAAATCTTAATTCATGTTCTTAAGAAGTTCATAACACAGGGCCCAATGTATGGATAGAATGTATGGATAATGAAAGAGGCTGAAGTCCCTGGGTGCAGTACCAAATTCTACCATACAGAATAATTTATTTGTAAATTAAAATAAAATGTTATGACTCAGAATTGCCAATACACTTACTGAATGAGACTATAAAACCCAGCTAGACACTGGAAAAAGTCAAGCCCATTCTCAATTCCTTCTTAGCAAGTAGTAATGAAGGCAAAAGATTTGAGATCACTTAGATCATGGGTAACAAACACAGGCCTGTAGGCCAAATCTGGCCCTCCACCTTGTTTTATTCAGCCCAGCACCTTCGGCCTAGCACCTTGGTTCTACCTGACTCGCTTAACTGTTATAGAGTAGTTATATTTATACAGTCCTAACGTGACATTTGGCCCTTTGAATGCAACTGAGAGGCTGATGTGGCCCCAGGTGAAAATGAGTTTGACACTCCTGACTTAGATCACTGAAAATGATTAAAGTTGGAAATTTCAAATAATGTCATAATTATTGAATTTGTAACTCCTTTTTCCTGACGCAGACATTAACCCAGCTTTCAGTTAACTCTGTCAATGTGCAGAAAACAAATAAATGTTAACAATAAGGATATTTATTTCATATGATTATTTGAAAGTACAAAATACTTCATAAGAGTTTGACCATGAAAAGCAAATCCTATTTTCCCTCTTACTCCTTTTGATTTCAGAGACACACACATCAAAACAAAAGATGATTTCAACATACACTATCGTTCACTTCAACCCCACTCAACATCCACAGAAAGTTCAAATCTCTCAAACTGAGAATATAGAGATCATAACCCCTCCGGAAAACACTTTGACAGTTTCTTAAAAGATTATGTGTAAATGAACCATATGATCCAACCAAGTCACTTCTACATATTTAAGGTAACAAAAAGTATGTGTTCGTATAAAGACAGAGATGTTCATCTCAGCTTTATTTCTCATGGCCAGATACTGAAACTCAAAGGTCCATAAACAGAGTTATATCTAAACAAACAATGACATATACATACAATGGAACACCGCTTAACAATTAAAAGGAATTAACTATACCTAAAACATATACAAACCTCAAAATAATTATACTGCCTGCAAGAAGTCCACAGTCAGATTCCAGAACATTCCCCACCAGCTAACTGCCCCAGCTTGCCCCTTGCTTTCTTTAACTTTGCCGCATTCCTATCTCTGTCACTTTTAAAACTGTCCCATTCAGTATTCTGCTCACACCAGCCTCACCCAATGTCCTGGAAACTGCCCTTAGAAGGGAAGCCAGGGACTTGCAGAAGGCCAACTTGAGTCCTTTGGTTTTGTCCCTTAGCCCAGGAAACAACTGCTGCAGAACCTTCTACTTATTCCAAAATAACAATTTCTTCTTCTTTTTAAAACAGAATTCCCCAAACATATTCATCCTCCCTTGCAGGTAGATATGGTCACATGGCAAAGGTCTGGCCAACGGTATGTGAGCAGAAGGGATGAGCACAGCATCCAGGTCATGTCCTTAAAAGGAAGGGGCATGTCTCCACCTCCTGCAGACCACATGTGGACGTGGTGTGGTCCACATTTACCGGGAGGATAAAGCCTATACCCTGGGGGTTGTGAAAAAACAAAATACAAAGAGGCAGGGCTCCAGAAGATCTCCTGAAGCATAGCTGCCCTCCCTCCCTGGTCTGCCCTTGAGCTGAGAAAAACTGACTGGCTGAAGATCACAAAACTGAACTAAAACCCAGGGCTGAGCTGAGCACTGTTCCCAGTCTTCTGCTTGATAAACTGCAATCCATTCTGGAAGGGTAGGCACTAAATAGCCCGTATTTCCACAGGCCTAGGGGAAATTGTAGATATCAGGTTTCAGTTTGGCCACCCATAACTCAAGCCTACGGAGTCTAAAAATATTTCTAGGAGCTCAATATGTACGTACTTTGTTTGGGATTGCCTTTCTCCTCCTGAAGCACTAAAACTTCTCTTTAAAATGCCTGAAACAAGAAAAGAAATATATTTTTATCTTTTCCCGTTACAAATCTATTATTCGTTCATTCGTCTTGTTGCTTGTTTAAAAAGTACTTTGTTCTACTATAGGAGTGACTGTATTTACATTCATTTCATAAATGAAAACTGTCTTCATTTATGAAAGCATCAGCTAAAATATAATATTTGACAGATTTGTCCAAGAGCCTTTTTTCCAAAGAAAAGGTACGAAGCAAAGGGACTCCGCTATTAACAGCTGGCAAAGAACAATAACATATCTGGGTCATAATCACCCTAAAACCCTTGCTGAGACAGCTAACTTCAAGTTACCACATGCGAATTTAAGGGTCCAACCCTGTCCTTCCACACACCACCAATGACCCTCCTGCCACTGTCCCTGGAGATATACAATAGTGAGTTCACCTTAATGCAGGCAATAATTAACTGCTTCCAAAATTTGCTACACATGTTTATGTGCATTGCTATTTTTGCTGTACAATAATCATGTTTTCCAAATTACCAAACAAGACATTTGACTTGGCAGGCTTGAATTTATAGGGAAAATAGAGCAGAGTGTTGGAAACTGGGGTTGTCCCAGAAAAATCTGGAACATCTAGTCACCAGTTTTCCAATTAAGTTTAAAAAGGGACAAAGAGTGTAGCTAATACTTAAGGTTCTACTTTTAACCATGAGGGAGACTATTTTAAACCTTTTTTTTTTTTTTTGGAGACAGTCATTGGTGAGAAGTCATTTTCATAGTATAGCCTTGGTAAGAAGAATTTTTAATACTTAATTTATTCTAGAGACTTCCTATCTACTCTTTAATATTCCATCAACTTACTCTTTTAAAATAGTTATTATTTTCTCTCCATTTTTCATTATAACATCCTTTTTCCAGTTTCAGATTCATTGGATAAATTGCATTCTCTCCTTACAACCTTTCAATTTTCTTTTAATATCTGTATTTTTTTTCCCATACCCCTATGTGACAATTTACTGTTATAAATTAGGAGTCAAGATTAATGTATGAAATAAATTTATATATCATATTTGTATAGTTCTAAACAATTCAAATGTTTATGTTACTTCAGTATTTTAAGAATAATGTGTCCCTTTACGTTAATGTAGATAAACTTGTGCAAAACTCAGTCTACAGCAACACCAATTTCTGCTCCAATTTTCTAACCCCTAATCAACAGACTCATAAAGGCCATTTCCATTATTCCTGCAGTTATTTTGTTTTCTGCTCCCAAGTTAGAACCTGCATTTGCTGACAGAAGTAACACAACCATTCATTTGATGGCTGAGGCTCTGGCCAAGCGACACACACCTGTGCTAATTAGCATTGCACCTGGAAAACAAACCACTGGGTGAGGTATGTGACAGCATGGATTTGACTCCCAATCCACAGACTGGTAAAGAAAGCTTACTGAATGTAGAGTCTTTCAAAGGGCTGGAACTGGAGCTGCTGGAGTTATCTGAAATGTCCAACTCGTCATCTAGCTCTGAATATATATCTGCATGTTAAGGGGAAAAAAAAAGCCAATGAACCTTGCAACAGAAAGGAGTCCAGAGTGCCTTCATTCTGCCAGCCTTTGCCTAGGAATACCTTTTTCGATGTTTTCCAAGTTGAAGTTATCATCCGACAGGATTTCATCACAGGTCTTGTCTTCTTCCTTCCCCCAGGGGGCCTGCAACCCTTCCGGGGGCAGGTCAGCGCTTTCAGAAAGCTCACTTCTCAGGCTTGCTGCCCCACTGCTGCTGCTCAAACTCCCCTTCTCAAAGGCCTCCTGCAAGAGAAAGTCCATTTTCAATAGCCACTTCTTTCCTTCCTTCTGCAGGATACAAAGCTGGTTACAGCACATATCGAGACACTTAAAATAGCATTATAAATATGTGTATTGAAGTAGCATGAGAAGTTCCAACTGTACGTATGCCATAGAACTCATTCAGTCCACCACTACCAAAATAAACAAGTCATTCTGCAAGCTACCGTTGGAGAAAAAGGAATGAACGATGTGGCAAGACACTTCATCACAAAGGGCTGTGCTACCAAGGAGTGGACATGTATTGATGAAACTGAAATTTCTCTTAGGCTCTCCTGAAAATATTGGCTATCAAATCTTCACAGCACCACAGTGACTTAGTAAATAAGGCTTCGTTTCTTCAAAGCTCAAAGGCAATTAGTAGCAGACACAGGCAGGTCACAGAGAGAGAGAAATGAGGTCAGGTCTCCAAAAAAATTGAAGAGCTAAAGCAAAGGGGACTTTCAGACCACTTAGGACCCCAGGCCTCTGCACACAGCCCCACTAGCCACAGGCTCCTTCAACCTCCTCCAATTGCTGTGAGCATTTTCATTATGAAAGCACCACAAGGTTACTATCTGGCCCTGTGAGCCCACATTTCTCTAAACAGTATTATTAGAATAAAGTGCAAGATTATGTCTGATGGTTCACTAAAAACAAAGGGAAAAAAAAAAAGATTCCTCTCATTAAGTGCAGGACACTTCAATTTTTTAGGAAAAGGACAGAGGGAATAGAACCACATATATATGACTCAGCAGAAAAGTACATCTTGTTTCTTTGCTCAGTTGATTCTCAGTTCCTAAGACAGGTATCATGTGCTACAGCTTGTTGGGCTAAACAATGCTGAACCTCAAGAACAGCTCAGGAAGAGGGCAAGACAAAGGCAGAAAGGCCATAAGAAAGGTCAGGACAGTGGCTGCAGAGCATGAGAAGGAATCAAAATGCTGTGTTTACTGAAAGGGGAAAAACATCCACTCAAGAAGTGTGCCAACTCACTACATCTTCCTGACTACAAGGTTTCAATGGTGAGCAATGCTTGCTACAGAGACAGGTTCGTGATTTCTTCCAGATATGTTTTTCTAAAATTGAAGTAACATCGGTAAAAACTTCAAGGCGCAGGCTCCTGGAAACTGTGGGGGTACAACTCACAGATGAAGGCAATCCACCACCTCATGAGTGATTGCTGTTAGAAGTAAACCTCTGAAAGCTTTCATGGCTTCATGTTGATGAAACGAGGGAGGAAAAACTATCAGACATTCTGTGCATCGTGAATTGTCCAATGCATTTCCATTACGTCCTTTTCCTAAGAACTTTTTTTCATTTTTCCTTCTTCAAAGTTTCACCAGGCTACTCGGAGATACTCCTTGCCCCGTTGAAGGTAGTATGCAGTTAGGTGAAAGAGAATTTTTTTTTTTTTTTTTTTTTTTTAGTTTCCCTCATCTTGTCTTCCATCCAGGGCTCAATGTCTTACTGCTTTGGGGACTCAGATTTCCTCATTCCCATTTCTTCCATCCACCCTGGTCTGTTAAGTGAGACCTTGAAATGGAAAAAGCTTTGGATATCCTTTGACAGAGCTACATGTGTGCATCTCAGAAATTTTTCTAACACCTAAGGATGTAAGAAGCTTTCAACTCCAGCCTCTGCTCTGCATTTGCCCAGACCCTGATACCAAACCCAGAGGCTCCTTCCAAGACAAAATGTGCCTGCAAAACCCACTCATCATCTTCCATGTCCTCCTCCTTTTTCCACCCCAACCCACAGATCCTTTTTCCTCCAGCTCACCTCAGCTGAGGTCATTAGAAATTTACATGGGAATAAACATTCAATTGAAGGCTTCCTCCTTCTTTAATTTTTTTAATTCTAAATAAATCATCTCTCATCCTAAAGACCACAACTGTCATTTACAACCCTGTAGAAATTATACACCCAAGATGTGTCAAAGCTATCAACGTTGAAAAAAGGTAAGAGATGGTTGTGGAGTTGAGAAAACTTTTTATTGGATTGATGCAATTAGAGGCTGGAATCCATCTATCTGTAAATCTAGTGACACCAGCAAAGGTGTTGCATCTCTTAAGAACAGGCATTGACAAGACACCACAAGAACATTTTCCTTTGAACAAATGATGAATGGGGAGAAGCGGTGAGCCCCTAACAAGCAATTCCAGTCTTAGGGAGGTTTGACTTGCTACTAGGACCCAAGAGCCAGCTGGGTTGCAAATCAACAGTCATTTGCCACTGCCAAAACTGCATCCATCCTGGGAGAGAGATTTCTTCAGACTCTATCAGCATGCAAAGTATGATAAAGCAATGTAGAACGTGTAGTTTGCATTGACTTAAAACTTCTATATCTATCTATCATCCCTTGCAACAGTTTTTGCTTTAAAAAGAAATCTAGTTTTTTTCTAATTGCCATACACCATATGCCACTATAGACACACCTTTCCAAGTGTGACTTCCGGAGTTTTTTCTTGAGAATATTTGAACACCCACATTATTATCCAACCCACCCTTTTATGACCTGGGGGTTAGTTCAGTCCCTTTTAAATCTCTCAATACCGTGAACATACATCAAAGGCTCACCAAGTAGCTGCTGTGTTGAAATCCTGGGAGAGAGAGCTAGGAAAACAGCTGAGTTCCCTTCCAGGATGAGCAGGTTTTGTAACTGCTGTTTTGTTTTTTGTTTCTTGTTGTTGTTGTTTTTATCTTGCTCCTATCCAGGATCCTATATTATGGTATTTCTCTAAAAGGTGAAGAAATTATGTAGTGATGCCAACTTCTCCCTTTCTTTTGGCTCTTTGCACTTAGGAAAGGGAAAAAGTGCACAGGTCTTAGAGATAACCAGCCCAGCAAAGACAGCATGCCCCTGTCGCCCAGTGGGCACACTGGCCAAAGGCAGAGATAGCTGGATATGTTTAGCATAACAGTTCAGGCCACTAAGATGGTTTCAAAAATTGCCCACCAGCAAATGCATAAACCTCTTAAAGCGAGTTAGGGGAGGAGAAGGTGCAGCCTTGGGGAATGGAATTTGGCTGTCAGTCATCTGTTTTACTTTCTAATTACTTGCAATTTTTCTAGGAATAGAAAAGGGAGGTTTTTTGGCTTTTTGTTTTGGCATATGTATCTCGTAGGAATGGATGGACACTTTCTGTGTACCATATAGCAGCAAGGAGAAGACAACATAAATTATACAATAAAATTATCATTGATACAGAAATCATCACCATGATAGAAGACACTTTTTGTCACAATTGCTGATATAGGCACAATGTTTAGCTCGATTTTGCTGATTATTATGTAATTTTTATGTGTGGAGCAAGTCATAATACATTTTTGGCTGAATAGCAATTCTAACAGTAACAGACTGACATTGCCCAAATTAACTGTCACAGTGCTCTGAAAATATTCTCCATGTTAAAACAAGGAAGGGGTAGAAATAAAAAATTCAGCATAATTTGTAAAGAACTTGGCAAACTGATTCTAAAATTAATAAGGAAATACAACAGACCTAGAACAGCCAAATTAAACCTGACAAAGAGGAAAAAATTGAAATATTTACACAGTTAATATCAAAATTTATTAAAAATCTATAATATAACAGAACAGAGTTCAGAGTAGATCCACATATCTATTGTCAAATAATTTTTAATAAAGATACTTAATAAAAATCAATAGAGAAAGATTAGGCATTTCAAGAAAGTACGTTGGAAAAGCTAATTACCCAGATGGAAAAAAAAGAAAACTCAATCTCTTCATTATTCTATTTACAAAAGTAAATCAAATGAATCACAGACCTATATATTAAGGCTATAACCATAAATAATTTACAAGGGAAAAAAGAGCTTATTTTTGCAACCTTAGGACTGCAAAAAAATATCTTTAACAGAATTCAAAAAGCATAAACAAAAATATATAAATAAATAAATTGGACTTTAACAAAATTTCTGCTCATCAGAAAAATATCATTAATAAAATTAAAAAGTCATATAGCAGGATAAATATCTTAATGCATATGTTTGATGAGAGTCATATCTAGAATATACAAAGAACTCCTTCAAAAAAAAAACAACAAATATTTTAATAAGATAATGGGCAAAGATTTCAACACATACAATGAGATAAGTAAGTGACCAATAAGTACATTTAAAAGTACTTAACATTCTTGGTTATCAGGAGGAAAATGCAAAGTACAGCCGTTAATGAGATACTCTTTTATACCCACTACAAAGGCTAAAATCTACAAGACAGACAATACCAAATATTTACAAGAATGTGGAACAATTTCATACATTGCTCCTTAAAGTGCTAAACAGCATAATGTTGGAGAACTGTCTGGTAGTTTCTTTTTTTGTTTTTTGTTTTTTTAAGATTTTATTTATTATTTCCAGAGAGAGGGAAAGGGAAAAAGGCAGAGGGAGAGAAACATCAATGTACAGTTGCCTTTCACCTGCCTCCAGCTATAGACCTGGCTGGAGACCTGGCTTGCAACCTGGTTATGTGCCCTGGCTGGGGAATCGAACCAGCGACCTTTGGGTTCACAGGCCAGCAGCTTATCCACTGTGCTACCAGCCAGGGCTGTGGTAGTTTCTTTTAAGTTTAAACATATAACTACCTTATGGCCCTGAAATTATATTCCTAGGTATTTATCCAGGAGAATTGAAAAGACTTACCCAAGAAAATACATAGCAGTCTTACTTATCAAACCCCAAATCTAGAAACACAATATAAGTGTTCATAAATAAAAGAATAAACAAATTTTGATTTAGACATATAACATAATACTGTAGCAATGTAAATAAATTACTGTGCTGCAAAACACCATAGATGAATCTCACAGATGTTGTCATGTGAAAGATGCTTGATGCTAAAGACACCAGTGCATAATCTTTGATTTATATATGACGTCAAACAATGCGCAGAAGTCATCTGCAGTGACAGAAGTTGTCCCGGTCTGTCGGTGGGGAAGGAAATGGATGAGAAGGGACATGAGGGAACTTTCTGCAGTGAGTGACTCTCTATTCTGAATCTGGTTTTGGGTAGCAGTTATACAAGGTAAAAAATGATTAAGCTTTTAAAAATTTGTACATTTTACTGTATGTACATTATATCTCAATAAAAGGGGGTATATGTAACAATTGCATATAAATCTAGGGGTCTTGCTTTATTTCCCTAAAACATAATAAATACAGAACATTTCCAAAACAAGTCATGATTTTTCCTGTTATTTCCTTCACTGCATCATTTCTTGTTGCATTTTCATAGCCTTGGGGGAAATTCAGTCAATAATTGACCAGACAATAAAGGCAAAGATGTGCACAAAAATAATTGTCCTTTTAAAATACATCATTTTCCACATGGCTTCTTTAATCTCTGAGTGAAGGACTGCAGACACACGTCTTTGGTGGTGTGCTCAGCACTTGGAAATGAGATATGGCATAATAAAAAGGAAACAACTCAGATAAATAAACAGCACAACACTTTTCAAACTTTGCACTACAAAAATAAGAACCAGGTGCTCGCAGACCTGCTCAGTTTTTAAGTGGTCAACTTTAAAGGGATTTTTAAAAAGAATTTATTTATTATTTTTCAGAGAGAGAGGAAAGGAGAGAGGAAGAGAAGGAGAGAAACATCAATGATGGTTGCCTCCAGCCACGGACCTGGCTGGAGACCTGGCTTGCAACCTAGTTATGTTGCCCTGGCTGGGAATCAAACCAGCAACCTTTGGGTTCGCAGGCCGGCACCTTATCCACTGAGCCACCAGCCAGGGCTAAGTGGTCAACTTTAATTAAAGATATTTGAGAATTTAAGAAAAATATCAAATGCATGTCAATAAAGTTTGCTAATAACCTATACAAGTTGTACTTAAAAACTACAATAACAATGCCACAATAAAGAAGTGAAATTACAAAAGGTTTGTGAATTATAAAAAATAAATCTTTGCTGATTAACACTCTATTAGCTGTCTTGTCCCACCAAATAAACTTTAAGATAATAATTATGTGTGCCATATTTAAATAGCTCAGTAATATCAGATTATCATAGAAATCTTTCTCTTTTTTTTTTAAGATTTTATTGTTTTCAGAAAGAGGGTAAGGGAAACAGAGGAAGAGACGCATCATTGTATGGTTGCCTTTCACCTGCCTCCAGCTATGGACCTGGCTTGAAACCTCACTATGTGCCTTGGCTGGGGAATAGAATCAGTGACCTTTGAATTCACAGACCAGAGCCTTATCCACTGTGTCACCAGCCAAGGCTTCTTTCTTTTTTAATTCAGCAAAAGCGCAGTGTAAATTCTAGGACTCACTGTATGAACATTTGCCAACCATTTAAGCATGAGATACAAGATCAGATGTTTTTTGGAAGATTGTTTTGGTAGGTACATAGAGGATGGCTAAGGGAAGGAGATGATTCCAGATTATCTGGGTAGAACAGATTCAACCATTTGGAAGGTTTTCAAAGGAGAAATGAGGTTTCTCTAAGATGAAAAACAAATTACATTTGTGGATAGCATCTTTAGCTGATCCTAAGGGTTTCAACATGCCCTTGAGCCAGACAGTCCTGTGGATTTGGGACTTGCCTTGCCAGCTCCCATAATCCTATAAACCAATTCCTTGCATAAATCTCTTAATCTTCCACTGGTTCTGCTTCAGACATTTTGTATGGGACGATCCTGCATCTGGCACAATGTTAGCATCCTTGGCTGCTGCTACTTACCTACCAACAGTGTTCAAGGTCACTGGGATAAACATGGACAGTGAGGAGGTGGTGTGCTGACCCACTGCTCATGGTGAGGACAAGTCTAGAGGCAAGACCAGTGGACGCTGCAGTGATCCAATGTTCAATAATGAAAATAAGGCCCTAGGTGGTGTGGCTCAGTGGACTGAGTGCCAGCCTGTGAACCCAAGGATCGCTGGTTCAATTCCCAGTCAGGGCACATGCTTGGGTTTCTGGATAGGTCCCCAGTTGTGGGTGCATGAGGGGAAACTAGACAATATTTCTCTCCTTCTCTTTCTCCCTCCCTTCCCCTCTCTCTAATAATAACAAATAAAATAAAATCTTTTAAGAAATAATAATCATAATGAGAATAAGAACTGAAAGGAGATGGATTTCTCAGACATTTCCAAGACAGAACTGGTGAAAGCTTTCTAGTGAAATGGATGTAGGATTCGAAGGTGACAAGGCCCCAGCTGGGTGATGAGGTGCAGAGCGTGGCAAAGGGAAGGGAAGGGGATGCATTCCCTGTGGAACTTACTAAGTACAAGGTGCCGTTAGACATCCTGGTAAAGCGCCAGGTCAAAATTTAGATCTGGCACACAGAGGAGGCTGAGACTAGGAGAGCTTTGGAGCTCTTCAGAAAATGGATGTGGAAATTATGGTATATAAAATACATTCCAGTGTCTTTCACCTTCTTAGACACTTTTCCTCCCAGAGCACTTACACTGAGACCGGGCCGTGAGGGCTGCGGCTTACAAGCCCGGGGAAAGGCTGGGATGAGGAGCACCTGGGGAAAGAGAAGAACGTGATGGAAGGGCAGTTGCTGGGAGAGGGGACGGAGAGCAGGGCACAGAGGAGGAGCCTGACAGGAAGACAGAAGATGGGAAGGCAGGGCAACCACGCAGGGCTTCCTCCTCACACCCTCTCCAGCAGAAGTGGGCCTCAGGAGTGGAGTGGAGCAGGTGGTAGAAACACACAGAGGACTTGACCAGGCAATCCAGAGGCAGCTGGAAAAGACTGGAAGCTTCAGAGAAGCTTTGTGATCATCGTACAACTATATCCTATATGGTTTATATGGGCACTTAACAAAAGCTTATGAGGATAAGCCTTGTCTGTTTTGTTCTCTCTCTAGCATACTTAGCGCCTAGAATAGTACCTGATACCTAAGAAATACTCAATGAATACTTATGGATAACTGAATGGCACCTGAGATAAAAGAGTAGGAAAGGATCAAGAAGGTACCTGAGCTGGTGGGCCGACATACCGCCTCCGACTCCAGGTGGGTCTGTGTGTTGTGGATGGGAATCCATAGCTCCTATGTGTCTCACTGGGATGTGGAAGATAGTAGTGGTGCTAGCTGGGGAGTTCGCCAGGCCCCCAGCCAAAGGGAGGCCACTGGACCATGCAGAAGACAGCTCAAGCCAACATGGCAAGAGAAATGTCCCAAAGCCAAAGAGATGGGTCACCCCATCTACCATCAGCAGAGACCAGTACATAAGGCACCACACAGAGCCCCTGGCCGGTCCCACCTGCGTAGGGATGCTTATGCTTCTTCCTGCACCTAGGAGCTATCTCGGGACAAAGAAATGGAGAAGAGAATCTTTGAAATTTTCTGCCATCAGCAGAAACAAGGATCTAAATGATTGTAGAAAATAAAGTTCCCATTTTGTTCAATTGATTTTTACCCAAATTCATATGAAATTTTAAAACCATGGGATAGGGTTGGATGGAGCTCACTGAAGGGAAGAGCAAGAAGAGAAGCAGAAGATCTAAATGGGAAGAGAAAATAAGAAAGAGTATTTAGCAAGGTAAGATGGAACCCAGGATAGAGAAATGAAGTGGAAACCACAGGAAAAAAGAGAGAGAGAGAGAGAATTCAAGAAGAGGATGTGAACAATAAGGAAGAATTAGCCTATATGATGGCTGATAATCTATCTCACTGTTAGTTAATGTGAAGAAATCAACCATTTTAGTTCACACGACCTGGGATTGAATCCAAACACCTTAACTAGGTATTCACAAACTTCTACCACCCAGCACCAGCTGGCTTTCCCAGACTTTTCAAACTGTAAATGAAATATATAAGGCATTGTAAATAAAAATATGCATTGTAAATCAGGAGACTGAACTTCTAGGTCTGTCACTAACTCTTGATGGCCTTGGGTAAGCCTCTTAGCTTTGCTGGGTTTCCTTTTACTTGCCTATTAAGTGAAGCATAAAATAATGACAAATTTCACATTTTGATTCTTTGTCCTAAGTGAGATATGCTAGTATATCTGGAGTCTCTGCACTCCTGCTATTCTTCTCTACTCTGGGGTGACTTCTTACCTAGTTTTCAAGGCCCAATCTTTGCTCAGGGAGCCTCCCTCAACTATCATCCACATAACTCACTCAGCATTTACCCAAACCACCTGGAGTCATCAGAAATTCCCTCCACATACGGGTCTTGGCTTCCCAAGTGGATGGTAAGTTGCTTCATGACTGAGACCATTGTTTATCATTTTTTATAAACCTTCACAATATCAAGCACAATGCCTTACATTCAGAAGACACTCAACAATCCCTTGTTTCTTCATTGGTTAGAGATGGCAAGGGTTTTCAGTTCTTCTCTGTGCTGCTCCCTTATGGATGGGAGAACAGCTGTCCAAACTGAATGCACTTACTGGACCAGTAAAAAGAGATCACCATTAAACTTTAAAGTGGGGACGGTGAAAAAATAATCACTGTCAAATATCATTGGGAGAGAAGTGATAAAGCCTTGTGAATCCCATCCTGGGACCTTGGTTCAGCTTCCTAGGAACATTCACCTCTGCTCACTGGTCCGTGCAGGAATGTGCTTTATTCACCAATGTTAATAATATCAATCTGAAGCTGAATCCACAAATTCCCAATAATCTGGATGAAACTGAAGTCTTCCATTAACTATCCAGATTTTCAAGGTTGGAATTCTTTTTTAACACTCATCCTTATGTTTGTTAGTGAAGATTCAAGTAGCACCCTCTTTTGAAATCTCTGTAACCACTTACTTTTGTCTGGGCTATAAGATAATACCTTAAGGTAATTATAAGGCACGTTTGACACACTGCATTTAACACCAATCACAACTTTGACCACTACAATGCCACAATACACACTATATTACAAGAGCATTTTATTACTACACATTTAAGTAAAACCACACCTCATTTTTTTTTCCTGCTGAATTCTTGCCATTCTTGACTCTTTGCTCCCTTTATGATCTCTTATTTTGAATAATATAACTTAGAAATCTTAACATTCTCCAAAGGCAAGTCTTGATTCTCTCATAAAGAGTAAGTAAACGACAAGACACAGGCAGGAAATACATTAGGAGGAACTTTTCTGTTCTTTTGAAATATATGCTAATACTTTACTAGTTTATAATGAACATTTCCATAATTAAGAATAAGCTAACACGTGAAAGTAAATAACATGCACTCCATGAGATAGGAGCCTATAATGTTTCTTATCAATTGTTTACTTACCACTAATTTGCAAAATTAATTCACAGAGGAATTTTCTATGGTGCTGGAACTCATAAAGTTATATTGAAACCACTAATTTCTCTTTCCTTTGACTATGATTTATCATTAGGTTATGTAATTGCATATTGATATTAGCTGTTCTAGGAGAACATTCCATTATATTTGAAATGAAGCTATTACAATATTATAATAATGCTAAAGAAAAAAGAAACATACAATTTTACACTAAAATTTTTTTTGCCAGTAATAGTGTAGATGGAAGTTTTCAAAACTAATAATTGGCACACAGTAGTATTATGCCAATTAACTGCATGCTGTCTTTAATGAAATGTAATCATATTTTCTTCTTAGTTCTTTCATAAAGCTATAATTTTTCCTTTTATTTACCATTTGATTAACCTCAAAATGAAAAATCACCAGTCTACCTAAAATAGTGCAAAAAGAAGGTATTTATATCTCTTTCACATAGTAACATAAACTTTGCAGTAAAGCGCTTCTCCATGGTCCCTGGAAGACTAGAAGCTCCATGTGGGCTCAGAGACTAACTAGGAACAGATGCTCAATAAATATGAACTGCGTGAATAACCTACTAATCCACCAGTTAACGTTAGATTAACAAGTTGCCTCAACAAACTAACTATTCTTCAACATAAGCAGTGCTCATTTTACATAATTGATGCTATCTTACAATTAATGCCACTTTTTAATTTGCACAGTATATTCAAACACATTCATTTATTTAATCCTAGTGCCCTGCAATAGGGAACATTTTACCACTAAGTTACACATAAGTAAAGGATCTCTAGAACCTCAAAACTCCCTCATTGACTATAGATCTCTCCGTTTATTTTACCTGGTCATAGCTTGACAGCTCGATTTCTATAGTTAAAAAGCTATAGCCCTGGCTGGTGTGGCTCAGTGGATGGGCGCCAAGGGTTACTGGCTCAATTCCCAGTCAGGGGCACATACCTAGGTTGCAAGCCAGGTCTCCAGCCATGTCCCCGGCTGGAGGCAGGTGAAAGGCAACCATACAGTGATGTTTCTCTCCCTTTCTTCCTCCTTCCCTGCCCTTCTCTTTGAAAATAATGAATAAAACCTTAAAAAAAAAAAAAGGTATGGTATCTTGGATTTGGAAGGCAGTAGCGAGCATGCACAGAGATGATGCATGACTGGTCTAACGTAGCAAATTGTTCAAACTGGGGGATGGATACACAAAGCACTTTCTTTACTTCTCAAAATGTGTCTGACTTTCCACAATAGAGGTTTTAATAATAACTTATGAATAAAATTTAGTAAATTAATTAAGTGGCCGTTCTCAAGGTGCTTTGCTAAAGATAAGAGAATTTCTGCAGTCGGTTTTAAACCAACTCTACCTATCAGCTACATGAATCTCATATAAACTGACTCATTTACATCCAACTGGAAGTTGGCTAAGTAGCTTTGCAGTGCAGAATTTAATAGAAGGCCCCAAATTCTTAAGATATATAGAAATGGCTAAATCTCTTGCATTTTAGTTTATTGGAAATACCATACTCTGAATGCAACATGACATCCATGTGTTTTTCATTTTTCCCTGGTTTTTACAAAGTCAGGTAGTAAAATAACAAGTGAAGTGCACTCGAACTCCCTGTGTATAATATTTAACTGTATTTTGCCAGCGTTACAACTTCAAGAAATAAGCTCCTAAGCATAAACTAAGGCCTTGGAGAAGCGCAATGAATTGTTATGTGAAATTGCAGCTGCGAGCAACTGCTAAGGCGACAAAGATGAAAGAGTTTCCCCCCAAAGAAAATCACATTGGAGCTTTAACATCTGGATTCCAAGTATGTCAGGAGAAACCCACCTAAAGTAGGATGGGCTTTCCTTCTGAAAAGGGGCAGGTGGGGTCTGGAAACTCCATTGTTCAAGAAGTCAGGAATTTCTGCTGCATAGAACTCCATTGTGTAAATATACTACAGTTTTTTGATCCATAGAAAGAAAGAGAGGACTCCTACCATTTGTAGTAGCATGGATGGAACTGGAGAGTATCATGCTTAGTGAAATAAGACAGGCGACAAAAGTTAAATACCATATGTTCTTAATACAGGAGACTAATGAACAAATGAACCAACAAGCAAAACAGAACTAGAGACATGAATACAAGGAACCGATTTTCATTGTGCAGAGCAGAGGGAGAAGAGGAAGGTGGGAGAAGGATGCAAAGATGGGGAACAGTTTAGATAAGGAACTAGCATGGATGACCCTTGGAGATGAATACAAGACAACAACAAAAATAAAATTGAAACAAAAAATTCAGGACCGCCTCTTCTTTGAGACAATGTCTTACATAATTTCCCTGCTAAAGCAGAGCAAGTCCTTAAGATCCTGTAAAGAAACTGAATAACCAGGTATTCTGATCAAGAATGAGTGTTATGACCCTTTCGCCTTGGGTGCCAGCCCCAGGAGGGAAGAAGAAAATGTGTACAGGTTGAAGGGTTTCCTACCAGAAACCCTCGGGGGAGCCCAGAGCCCTGCAAGGAAGGGGCCGTGGGTCCTAATGCAACAAAGGTACAGAGGAAGGAAAACCAGAAACCACAGCAAGGGCGCCACTGACACTGTCACCTGCACCCCCGGACATTTGCAGCTACAGCATCCCCTTTCCAAGCTATGCCCAAGTACAAACTTAAGTATCAAAATAATATAAAGGTTACTGGCAAGAAAATAAAGCCCATATTCTAATTTGGAGAATAGCAACATTATCCCAACCACTAACCATCATAAGTGTAATTACACAGACTAATAAGAAGAAACTGGAACTTTCTGCCAAGATAGAGGAGGAGGCAGATGCACTTCACCACCCTGCACAATAATAAGAAGCACGTCAAATGTCAGGGAAGAAGTAAAGGCTAAGTGAAATGAAAAAAATTCACATGAAACCAGTGATGAAGGGAAGGAAGCTGGGGTTCAAATCAACGATTTGGAATATAAGGAAGAAATAAAGAGTCAACCTGTACAGAATGAAGAAACAGAATTGAAAACAATAAGGAGAGGCTTAGGAACCTCTGGGACAACTTTAAATGTGCCAACATCTGAATCATAGGGCTGCCAAAAGGAGAAGAGGAAGAGCAAGAATTTGAGAACTTATGTAATAAAATATTAAAGGAAAACTTCCCAAATGTGGTGAAGGGAATTGACATACAAGCCCAGGAAGCACAAAGAGTCCCAAATAAGATAGACCTAAGGAGAACCACACCAAGACACATCATAATTAAAATGCCAAAGGTTAAAGATAAAGAGAGAATCTCAGAAGCAGCAAAAGAAGAGTTACCTACAAAGGGCTGCCTATAACACTATCAGCTGATTTCTCAAAAGAAACTTTGCTGGCAAGAAGGGACTGAAAAGAAGTACTCAAAGTGATAAAAAGCAAGTACCTACAACCTAGATTACTATATCCTGCCAAGCTATCATTTAAAATAAAAGGACAGATAAAGTATTTCCCAAACAAGGTAACGCTAAAGGAATTCATCGTCACAAAGCCATTATTATAAGAAACATTAAAGGAACATTAAAATGACAACAAACTCACAACTATCAACAACAGAATCTAAAGGATAAAAATAAAAACAAACTAAGCAAACAACCAGAATAGGAACAGAATCATAGGTATTGGGATCATTTGGAGGGTTATCAGCTGGGAGGAGGAAGGGGAAGGGGAAGAATGGGGGAAATGATGCAGGGATTAAGGAGCATAATTGGTAGGTATAAAATAGACAGGGTGATGTTGAGAATAGTATAGAAAAGGGTGAAGCCAAATAACTTATATGGGACAACTATAACAGCATAATCAATAAAATTAACTTAAAAAAAGAAAACTGTAATGCAACTGTTATTTCCTTCTCTGAATGAATAACCTGTTCATCCATATTCCCAAAGTCAGATTGCTAAAGAATTAAATATAAAGCATTCACTGTCACTTATGCAAAGAATAAGAATATAAACTTAAAGAATTGCTAAAAAAGCCCTGGCTGGTGGCTCAGTGGATAGGTGCCAGACTGCAAACACAAAGGTCACTGGTTCAATTCCCAGCCAGGACACATAACCAGGTTGCAAGCCAGGTCTCCAGCCAGGTCTGTAGCTGGAGGCAGGTAAAAGGCAACCATACATTGATGTTTCTCTCCCTCTCTGCCTCAAACCCTTCCCCTCTCTCTGAAAATAGTAAACAAAATATTTTTTAAAAATTGCTAAAAGAAAGCCCTGGCTGGTAGCACAGTGGATAAGGTGCCGGCCTGTGAACCCAAAGGTCGCAGGTTCGATTCCCCAGCCAGGGCACATAACCAGGTTGCAAACCAGGTCTCCAGTCAGGTCTGTGGCTGGAGGCAGATGAAACGCAACCATATACTGATGTCTCTCTCCCTCTCTGCCTCTCTCCCTTCCCCTCTTTCTAAAAATAATGAAATAAAATCTTTAAAAAAAAAAAAAAATTGCTAAAAGAGGCCCTGGCTGGTGGCACAGTGGATAAGACACTGGCCTGCAAACCCAAAGGTTGCTGGTTCAATTCCCAGCCAGGGCACATAACCAGGTTGCAAGCCAGGTCCCCAGCCAGGTCTGTGGCTGGAGGCAGGTGAAAGGCAACCATACATTGATATCTCGCTCCCTCTCTGCCTCTTTCCTTTCCGCTCTCTCTAAAAATAATAAAATCTAAAAAAAAATTGCTAAAAGAGGTTTTTTGATATCTCTGATTTTGTAACATATATAATAAATTATGGGTTATATCTTTGGAAAATTGATTTATTTTAAGATATAGAAATGCAACTATGTAACTACATAATAGTGAAATGTTACATGTAGCTGTTAATATTTCCCAAACTTAAGACAAATTTTACTTAACACCAGCATGAACAAGCTCGGACTGCCCCACCAGAGTGCACCATGGAGAGGCTGAAAGACTGACACTTACGTGAGACAGCAGAGCCAGCTCATGGTGACATGTGACAGTGTTCCGGTTGGCTTCCATAAAGTACCTCTGCGTGCGCCTCCGCTCCCGCTCCAGTTTCTTTTCCAAGGCCAGCTGGGACGTAGATAAGCTGTCTAAATACTTCATCATGACATCCGATATCATGGAGCTGACCTCCACAATATCTGGGCGGGCGTCTGCGTCAGGCGTGAGGCACCTAAGAGAAGACAAGTAAATTACTACACCCTTCTGACATCAGGACCAGGCCATGGGGCTTGGAGGGTGAAGGTTAAATTCCACCCTGTGTCCACCATGGTGTTTGCACCCAAGAGACCTGGCATCAGACGGACATGAAGCATAGCTTTGAATCTAAGACTTTTCCCAAGGCCTTTGAAATGTCTGGGAGGAAGAACGACGCAGCACCGTTTCCTTTGCACCTGGGCAGCCGGCAGGGTTACCGGCTGAGCAGGCAGCTGACCCTCCCTCAGGTCTCAGGGTCAACCCACAGGGTCTTCTCCTGTGTGAACTGGTCATTTTCTAAAATCACCACCAACTCACTGGTCAGTGAGACGAAGTGGGTGCCAATGATAGAGCGACCCAATGGTCACTTCTGATGCACCAAACACAAGAAAGATTTCTGGGGGCAGGAGATCACAAGTTGCTGGTCTTTTCCAGCTGTACAGTGGCAAATATTAACACAATGCGATTGAGGAGGGTCTTTTTTTTTTTTTTTTTTTTTTTTTTTTTTTTTTTTTTTTTTTTT
>PVIW01007003.1:39533-78639 GCA_004026585.1 Noctilio leporinus | reverse complement strand
GTCAACTCATATTTGACAAAGGGGGAAGGAACATCCAATGGAGTAAAAACAGTCTCTTCAACAAATGGTGTTGGGAGAACTGGACAGCAACATGCAAAAAGATAAAACTAGACCACCAACTTACACCATACACCAAAATAAACTCAAGATGGATAAAGGATTTAAACATAAGCAGTGCCACCATAAAGGTCCTGGAGAAGAATTTAGGCAGTAAACTTTTGGATATCCTACGCAAAAATATGTTTACTGATACTTCACCAAGGGCAAAGGAAACCAAAGAACGAATCAACAAATGGGACTATATCAAATTGAAAAGTTTCTGTTCAGCTTAAGAAAATATCAGCAAAATTCAAAGGGAACCAACTGTATTGGAAAACATAATTGCCAATGATACCTCAGACAAGGGTCTGATCTCCAAAATATAGAAAGAACTAATGCGACTCAACACCAGGGAGACAGACAGCCCAATTAAAAAATGGGCAAAGGGCCTGAACAGACAACTCACTGAGGAAGATATACAAAGGGCCCAGAGGTATGTGAAAGAATGCTCAACATCACTAGTCATCAGAGAGATGCAAATTAAAACCACAATAGGATACCACCTCACACCTGTCAGAATGGCAATCATCAACAAATCAACAAACAACAAGTGTTGGCAAGGATGCGGGGCAAAGGGAACCCTCCTACACTGTTGGTGGGAATGTAGGCTGGTGCAGCCACTATGGAAAACAGTATGGGGTTTCCTTAAAAAACTAAAAATGGAACTGCCTTTTGATCCAGCAATTCCACTACTTGGACTATACCCAAAGAATTCTGAAACACCAATTCATAAGAACCTATGCACACCTATGTTCATAGCGGCACTATTTACAATAGCCAAGTGCTGGAAACAGCCTAAGTGCCCATTAGTGGATGATTGGATCAAAAAACTTTGATACATTTACACAATGGAATTCTATATAGCAGAAAGAAAGAAGGAACTTGTACCCTTTGCAACAACATGGATGGAACTGGAGAGTATTATGCTTAGTGAAATAAGCCAGTCAGTGAAGGACAAATATCATATGATCTCACCCATTACAGGACAATAATGAGCAAAACTAACAACAAGCAAAACAGGACCAAATATATGAATACAAGGAATAGGCCTGCAGTGGTCAGGAGGAAAGGGGTTGGGGGGAGGGGGGAGGCAGAGGCAAGAAAGAGGAGCAGCTTAGACAAGAACCTAGTATAAAGGAACCATGGACATGGACAACAGGTGGGATTGACTTTGTGGGGAATGGGTGGGTGGGGAGGGGGACAGAGGGGAGCAAAAAGGGGATGGATGTAATACAACAACAATAAAATTAAAAAAAAAAAAACTTTTCAAAACTAGCCAAAGTTTCCTTATTTTGTGGGATCATTACTCAAGCAATTGTTTCAATTTAACCGAAGCAGTCAATCCTGGGCAATTCATTAATAGATGTCCCAAAGTTGAACTTGATCATATGCATCTTAACACAGGGAAGGAATCTTAGACTTGAAAACTTTTAGACTTGTAAAGGGCATCAGAGATGATACAATGCCCAAACATTTTACAACATACCAAATAAGTAGCTAACTAACCTTTGCTTCAACCTTCCCTTAGGACATGTGCAAGGAGTTTGGGGGTAGGATAGTGCAAGGATAGGGAAAATTTACTAACGATAAGGAGTATCTGTCCCTTCAGTTATCAGGTAGTTGTAATACAGAATAAATTATTTTATGTTCTTCCAGCTTTTATACATCTTGACCCACAGAAAATGTATAACACAAGATCTTTCCTGAAGTCTTTGTGTATTTCAAGTAAAACACTCCCATTTCCTTCAAATGCATCAACTAGAGGAAAACAGTACCTTAGAGATGCTCTAACATAGATACAAAGAAACTATCAACTGCAACATGATGGAGAGTATGCTTGCATTAAATTACCACTGAGATCTCAGCCCTGGCCAGGTATGGCTCAGTGGTGTGAGCCCAAAGGCCACCAGTTTGATTCCCATTCAGGAAACATGCCTGGGTTGTGGGCCAGGTCCAGAGTTGACCTTGCAACTGATCAGTGTATCTCTCGCACATCAATTGTTCCTCTCTCTCTTTCTCCTGTCTTTCCCTTCTCTCTAAAAACAAACAAACAAACAAAAGCTTAAAAAATACCCCTGAGATCTCAATAGCACTCACATAACACTATGGTTTCACACTAAGTTGGAGGATAACTAAAAACCTTCTTCCTCTTATAGAAGTAGTTCTAAGCCTTGCCTTTACTCAGAATTTATGTATATAGTTAATTTTAGAGCTGAAATACTCAACTTTATATTCATCCTAACTGCATTAGAATAACAGGATTTTTAATATTTTTATTGTTTATTCTATTACAATCATTCCATTTTTCCCCTTTTGCCAACCCTCCACCCAGCCCATCCTTCTCTCCCACTGTCAATCCCCTCTCCATTGTCCATGTCCATGAGATATTTATACATGTTCTTTGACTAATTCCTTCCCCTTTCTTCTTCCATCCCCCCCCCCAACTTGCCCTCCTATAGGTATCAGTCTATTACATGTTTCCATGTCTCTGGCTGTATTTTTCTCATTAGTTTATTTGTTCATTAGATTTCAGTTATAAGTGAGGTCATATGGTATATGTCTTTCATTGCCTGGCTTATTTCACTTAGCATAATAGTTTCCAGTTCCATCCATGCTATTGCAAAAAGTAGGACTTATTCCTTTTTTCTGCTGCATAGTATTTCATTGTGTAAATGTAACCGTTTTTTTAATCTGCTCAAATATAGGCAGTAAAATTCCAGACAACTTATGTAGAAACATTTTTGCTGATATATCTCCTAGGACAAGGGAAATAAAGGAACAAATAAACAAATGGGACTACATCAAATTAAAAAGTTTCTGCATGGCTAAGAAACCAGCATCAAAATGAAAAAAAGAATTGACTGAATGGGAGAACATAGTTTCCAATGATATATCAGACAAGGGTTTAATCTCCAAAATATATAAAGAATTTATATGACTCAACATCAGGGAGACAGACAGCCCAGTTAAAAAAATGGACAAAGGACCAGACCTGAACAGTCACTTCTCCAAAGAGGACAGACAGAGGGCCCATAGACATATGAAAGGATACTCAACATCACTGGCATCAGAGATGCAAATTAAAACCACAATGAGTTATCACCTCACACTGGTCATCATTAATAAATCAACAAACAACAAGTGCTGGGAGGGTGCAGAAAAAAGGGAACCTTAGTGCACTGTTGGAGGCAATGCAGACTGATGTGGCCACTGTAGAAAATAGTATGGAATTTCCTTAAAATACTTTAAAATGGAGCTGCCTTATGACCCAGCAATTTTACTGTTGGGAATATACCCTAAGAAATCTGAAAAACCAATTAAGAAGAGCTTATGCATCCCTATGTTCATATCAGCATTATTTACAATAGTCAAGTGTTGTAAACAGTCCAAGTGCCTATCAGTAGGTTTAAAAAAAAAAATATGTTCAGCTTCATAACTATATGACCCCTTGGTTAATTACTGAATCTTCCAATCTCAGTTTTCCTATCTATAAAATGGAGATAATCATTATTCTAATTTTGCAGGGTTGTGATGAAAATAAAATGAAACTAAATGTATGTGAAAATCCTCTGTAATTAGAAAAATACCCTGCCAACATAAGGCCTGAGGATGACAATGAACAGGATTCTTATTTCCCCTTGTACAGTGTGCACAGATATCCCTCCAAGCTTTGTCTTAATCACAAATTTAATCAGTGCCTTGTTTTTATCCTTATGAAACTGTTGGAGCACATGTCTTGCTGGGTTTACAATAATTGATTAAATGCATACATTTTGTGTATGATTATTTAATGAGTTACACATTCAACTATCTTGTTTCTTTACCCTGTGTTTGTAAAGATCCTTGCTGCAGCCAGAGTAAATGATTTTTGTATCTTCCTCTTGTAAGCCCATTGAAAAGAAAGAGCTTAGTCTGGCATGACTGGCTCTTAATGAACCCATGCTGGTTTCTAGTGATTAGCAAGTCCCTTTCCAAGGGCTAATAAATAATCTTCTTAATAACCCATTCTAGAGGTTTGCTAGAGATCAACGTCAAACTCAATAGGCTAGCATTTGAAGATTCTTTCTTGCATTCAGGGAAAATAATCATTGTTTTATTTAACCTATTGGCATCTCTCTCATTAGCCAAGTCTTTGAAGACTACTAACAGAGGTATCCAAGCTTTTAAGACAAACCAGAAACAATGCTGGATCCTAACTTGTCTACTACTTTTTCTCATCTTTCTGAAGTGGGAGAATTCATCTTTATTAGACTGATGTAGAAACACCTTCTGCAATTGAGGTTATCAGGCTTATATGCCATATTTTAGAAAACCCAGAATGTCAATGAGAAGATTGGTTCATAATGCAAAAGTGTTCTTTTCAGAAGATACTTTACAAGAGCTCACACTTCTTCTGAAGCAGTGCTTTCCAAATTTTAATGTATATATGAATCACCAGTGGATCCTGTTAAAATGCAGACTCTGAGTAGATTTAGGGGTACAGCCTGAGTTTAGGCATTTCTAACACAGTCCCAGATGATATAGGTACACAGATTATACTTTGTATAAGCAAGTCTCTAGATTAATCATTCTAGACCTTGGCCATGCACTAAAATCACCTGAAGAGCTTTTTAAAATCCCCATGACCAAACTGCTCCCCCACCTTAAATAAATCAGAATCTCTCAGGTTGGGAGGTAGAAATTAGTACTCTAAAGCTCCTAATGTAATTCTAGTGTATGTCCAAGGTTGTGAACCCTCTTCTAAACCTGGTTATCTTTAATTGTTTGGCTAATAGTCTTCAGGAGGACTCAAAATTTATCCCTTGACTCATACAACTGTTGAAGTGTGGGTTCCCACCTGCTTACTATAGGCCCATGCATAGACACTTTTTTAAAGTAAAATGTTGGTGATTTGGGGGTTATTTTTGCTTTCCTACTGCTATCTATTGCCATAACTGAGGGGCCAGAAAGGTGGCATGTGTGGGAGGAAGGTTAGGTTACACATAGTTTTGTAGCAATTAAAACTTAGTTTTCCTAAGTGGGTTATTTTATATAACACTACCACTTGTATAATCATTTTAAAAGTACTACAGAAATGGCCAGGTGTGGCTTGGCTCAGACCTCCATAGAGAACTTCTCTTACAATAACAATCTTTTTTGATTAGAGTATACACATAAAAAAAGAATGTGCTTTACTGTTAAGCAAATCCTGTCTTTATTGATAATGGGTGAATGACACTGGAGGTGGGCTGGCTCAGGCAACTAAAAGAATTCGAAACACAGAATATTAAACCCCAAACTTAAATCATTCAAAGGCAGACTCTTCCATGAAAACTCTCCAACATAAAGGTTAAGGATCAACACTAAGAAGGAACTAAAATGGACAGAGAGAAAGGACTGGAATTTTATGAAGCTGGGCACTTCTTAGTTGAGCAGTCCTGATATAAATCTCCCTGGCAGCCAAGCAAAGGGAAAACACATATCGGTCTGCGTGCGGGGTGTGTGAAGGGCAAGGGCTTGGCTGGCACTACAGCTAGTGGCATACCAGAAGGAGGACAGCCAAATGAGGCCAGGCTCAAAGAGGAACAAAGAGCAGACTAGGTGGTGGCAAGTCTCAAAAAAGTTCTAGGCAAGAATTCTCCTTTAGCAGCAATTCTCCCTGGCGCCAGACCTAACAGTCTTTGGGACAACATGGAGAAGGGACACTTTGAGGCCTGCTAACAGTATCACCATTATTACACCACTGACCATTTTTGCAACATTAAAAGAATAAACTTTAAACAAACCCTTTCTCTTTATGCTACTGGGCCTATATCAGAGAATCTAAAAAGAGAACACTGGCTAAAGAAGTCTGTGGGTCCTGAGTGTTTTTCAGCAAGGGCCCTGTCAGAAGAATTTTTAGCAACTCACCTCCTCCTGGAAAACCTCCAAAACACAAAGAAGCGATGAAACTTTATTTACCTTCTTTCCGCCAGAATTGAACTTGTCCTTACTACTTGACTCCTTCAAACCTCATATACATTATTGGCTATTTTATTCTAAACCTTCTGTAGAGAAGGAAAAAAGCCACTCCTTGTAATTCATCTTAGTTTCAAATGCCATTCATGTGTCACCAGTGGTTTAGGGGTAACCCTTATGAAGGATGCACCTCCAGACTAAGTGGTTTATTGACACAAACTCCCGGGGATATTTCTTCATCTGCCAATAGTTCGCCACTCACTTTTTTATTCCATGGGCTCTTGATATTGTTCTGTGCTCTCTGTTAGACAGCACCTACTCATCCTTCCAAGGGTAATGCATAATGATAATTTTATTTCTCCTTTTTTGCCAAAAGCAAACTACAAAACCTTTCTAGGTACGGCCCAAACAGTTCATTTTATGATGTGGTGAAGAGCATGAACTTTGGATTAAGCAAACCCAAGGTTTGAATCCCCTATTTTGCTACTACCAGCTTCATGTCCTTGCATGCCCACTAAAACTACCCAAGTCTCAGTCTTAATGTCAAATGGAGGTGAATAATAATAGTACCCAAATCTGAAGGTTGTTATAAGAACTTGCTATGATGTATATCAAGTGCCTAGAATGCAGTAAGTAAATAATCAATAAATAATAGCTTTAGGTATTTTCTACAAACTTTTCTCTTGGAAACTATAGAGAAAATAACTGGTGAGTTTTAAAAGATAGTAAGTGCAAACAAAGTTTAAGGCTACAAAACCACAACACTTTAAAAGGAAAATGCTACAGAATATTATTATAAATCAACACCTGAGGTAATTACTTAAATAGAAATAGAAATAACCTTGAGCTATCTCTGCCCCAGACTTGCTCAACTTTAAGTTTTTATTTTACTTTTTCTTTAAACTGCAGTCTGATGTAAAGATGAAAATTGCTGGCCTAGGGGTCAGACAAGACTGGTATCACATGCCAGCATTGTTCCTTATCAGCTCTCTGACTCTGAATAACTTCCTAAATTTCTCTCAGCCTCAGTTTACTCATTTGCACCAGGAGAATAATAAGAGCACCTAACTTGTATGAGTGCAGTAAGGATGTAATGGGGTTGGCATGGTGTAAGAACTCAGTGAAAGGCAGTTGCTCCCATTGGCTTGTGTTTATACCTCCCTAGGTCTATGAGTTTTTGGAGCTATGTTCATGGATTCTATCCATGTCTAATAAATTATTTCACTTTCTCTTTACTTCTAGATCATTTTTTGCTTTCTGGAAAATTTGAGCTGACTTATTTTCACTTATTGGTTGAGCTTATTTATTCAAATCACTCCACCAGGGAGGAAGGGAGAAGAGGAAGCAAACTCCAAAACTATAGGAGACCCTATGACCCAGGTAAGCAGGGAAGGGATTGGTAGGATGGGAAGCAGAAAGGGAATCCTTTGTTCCTGCCTTCTCATCTGCTTCTCTCACTGCTAAAAACAAACTGGGCAGATCTGGAAAGATGTACAGAGTGGTGTGTCAGCACTGCTGCTCCCTCCAGTGGTGGGGCCTAGAGAACTCTGAAGGTAGAGACTGGGTGAGGAGCGTAATCCTAAAAGAACTAACGGAGAAAAGCAAATAATAACATCAGCGACAGCCATAATAACAATGACAACAGGAGCAATAATCAGTGGTAGGCTCATAGGAAAGAAGGAATGATAAAAATAAAAACATTAATAATAGTAACATTTGGTGGATTTGTAAAGAAGACAAAAGTTCTGGGAAAATTCATGGATAAAAATGGCTGATTGTAATTATAATTAATATGACAAAGATCATGGTAATCCTTAATGAGTTTATGTAGAAGAGATAATAATTATGATTATAAAAGCTAACACTTATTACTGCTCCCCAAACATCAGTGTTAAGTGCTCTTTATGTAATATTTTACACACCCCTTCAAGGTACTAGAAATCTCAGAAAGATTAAGAACTTGCCAATAGTCATGAAGCTAGCATGAAAATCTAGATCTTACTCCAAAAACGGTATGTATCCCCCTGCCTTCTAAAATGGAGGGCAACCGGCTGACTGAGCTAGTTAAGGCACCTATTTATTTGCCTTTCAGTTCCTCTCAGCAACTGATGTCCGCAGGGCTCTGAGCACAACTGATTGGTTACCATGGGAGCCACCCTTTCTCCCTTGGCCTCTTATTACCAGTCCTGGACAAGAGAGCTTCTGGAAAATATTGTAGAATTCATCCCCACTTCTAGCTGGGTGGCAGGTTTCCCACTGAGTAAACAGTCTGGTACCCAGACAACCAGGTGTGTCATCTCATAAATGTGTGAATTGAGGAGCATGGGGAAGATTCCTCTTCCCTAATTATTAATCCCTGAAATCGGACCTTTAGAACATCTTGTTCTTTATTAAAACACAAATACCTTATTTGATTCATTTACATCACAGTGTGAATCTTTTAGTCCATCATTTCCAAGACAACAAGCCTCTGAGACTTGAATGTAGTTAACTTGACAGGCAAAGCTCTTCATAATATTGAGCCTGTATCTCTGTCTCCAGTTTCCATTGTTCCTAATCCCCATCTGAAAACTTCACACCACACTCTAACCAAAGCAACAACTTCTAATATGTAAATGATTCCTCTTCCTGGAATAGTCCCTACATCTCTCTTTTTCACCTAATTCTTAATTGTCAAACAAAATCAGTACAGATGCCACCTCTTTCTAATAAGCCTCTCCCCCTACCCGGCTATCACCACACACATATATCTATAGTCTGGTTTAGGTGACTATCCCTTGTGTTATTAGAACAGCTTGTATTTTTATTCCAGTTTTTATCTATATAATTTTACATATAGTATATACATATTATATGTTATAATTATTGTTGGTATGTAGAATAATATTTATTAAATAAGAAAATAGTAGCAATAATGAGTGAACATGATAAAAAAATATACAAACAGTGCAGAAGATTATGAAGTGAAAAGTATAATATTTCTATATCCCTAACACCACAAATTTATTCTCCAGAGGTAACCTTGGATAACAGTTTCCCATGCACTTTTCAAGAAATGTTTGATGCATATACAACAATATCTGTATATGCTTTGTTTTCACACTGATAGGTCATACTATTCTGCATCTTGCTTTTTTCACTCTATATATCTTAGAAATATAGATCAACATATATTTGTTCTAATATATTTATAATATTTAAAGGATAAATGTATCATGATTCCTTTACCTATTTACAAGACTTTCTCTTTTTCTGTTGTTTTGGATTTTGCTATCACAAATGTATATCTGTTTGTTTATATGCATGCACCCTTAGGATAAACTATTAGAAGTAGAATTGTTGGGTTAAAAGATATGGCCTTTTACAACCGTAACAAATATGTAAAATCACCTTCCAAAAATATACCTTCAAATTATACTCCAACTGATTGTGAATGAGAGTTACTGAGTCCCTATACTCACTCTCAAAAGCATTAGGTTTTATAAAACTCTATCATGTTTTAAGTGTGGTAGTGTAAATTATATCTTGTTTTATTTTATATTTAAATAATCATAAACAAGTTTTAGTAGAATATTTGTATTCATTGGACATTTTATTTTACTGTTAAAAATTTTATCCATTTTTCCTATGGGGCCTTTTTCCTTTGTGAATTCTAAAGCATTTAGTATATTTATTTAAAAATAAATTGACAAACAAAATAGAAATAGACTCATAGATACAGAGAATAGATTGACAGGCAGAGGACAGGGTGTTAGGGCTGGATGAAAAAGGTGAAGGTGATTAAGTGAAGGGAAAAATCTTCATAGACACAGACAACATTATGATGACTACCAGATGGAAAGGGAAGGGGGGGTGTAAAAGAGTATAAAGGTTTAGGTAAATGGTGATGGAAGGAGACTTGACTTAGAGTGTTGACCATACAATACAATATACAGATGATGTATTATAGAATTATACATCTGAAGCCTATATAATTTTATTAATCAATGTCACTCCAATACAATCATTAAGAATTTGTTTAATAAAAATGATTTTTAATTCCATTATATGTGTAACAATTTTTCTGTTTGTCATTTTCCTTTTAACTTGCTTAATTATTTGCCATTGCCAAGTAGAAGTTACATTAATGTTGTTAAATGTGTCAGTCTTTTTATATATATATATATATATATATATATATATATATATATATATATATATATGTATAGGTTATGTTGTAGCATGCTTAGTTAGAAAGGTCTCATTCACTGAAAAATTATAAAAGCAATCACCAACATTTTCATTTAATACCTTATGATTTTTTTCTTGTTTAAATATTTAACTTGTTAGGTTATATGGAACTTATTTTGATGTAAGGGGTCCTGTAGGGATACCAGTGATTTATTCAACTAGCTAGCCAGTTGTCTGCTTTTTTTTAATGCTTACCTGTCTATCTCCTTAAAACCTGAGCTCTTCCTTTATACTAGGTTCTTGTCTAAACTTAGTATAAAGGAACCATGGACATGGACAACAGGTGGGATTGACTTTGGGGGGAGAATGGGTGGGTGGGGAAGGGGACAGTGGGGAGCAAAAAGGGGATGGATGTAATACAACAACAATAAAATTAAATTTAATAAAAAGCAGTCACACACAATAGAGGAAAAAGAAAAAAAAACCCCTGAGCTCTTCCAAGAAAAGACTCCTACTTTAGTAATCGTTGTAGCCCAGCATCTAACACTGTGCCTGGCACATAACAGCATTTGCTGAATATATGTTGGGTAAATGCCAGATACTGTTTCAATTCCCTATGTGGGTGAACAAAGCCTGCTTGTAGACAATTAGTAGCCTACATGTGCCACATCCTGCTAACTCAACCACTAACTCAGTAGGAGCCTCTTCTCATCAGCTACTGCCTACTACCTATAACCTTTATTCTAAGCCAGATGATTGAAAGGGCCAGATAAATGTGACTAGTGTCTAATTAAATATTGTATTTGCATGGTAAAAGAAAACATAATAAAGCTCCATCTGGCAAAAAAAAAAAAAAAAAAAAAAAGCCCCCTGCTCCATAATTATTAGTGCCTGAAATTCTACCTTTAAGACTTTATGTTCTTTATTAAAATGCAAATATCTTGTTGAGTTGGGGTTCTTTATTCGTTTTCAACACAGTGTGAATTTTTTTGCCTGATTCAAAGCAAAACAAAAAAATTTATGAAAATGAGGTTTTTAAAAAATTATTTTCAGTTAACATTTTATTTGAGAGGGAAGGTAGAAATAAGTAAAGGCTGTCAGAGGGTTAAGAAGGGGATCATTAAGAAAAAGGGGAGCGAGGGATTGTGCATGGAAGAGAGCACTTACAACTTGTATTCTAACAGTAGCACTTTAATGTACCAAGTTACTTAATCACAAAACACATCATTTTACCCACCTCTCCCTGAACCTCAGCAGTCTAAACTCTCTAGACCAGTGATACTCAACTTGTTTTGTCTCATGGCATACATAAGCTAATCACTAAAATTTTGTGGCACACCCAAGTGATCTATCTTTTGTCCATCTGACAAAACTTATGTATACTTTTCATTCACTTATACCAGATGGCTATTGTTGTGTTGGCTGTTGTCATTTTTTTAATTTGACACTCTAATGAAAAAGAGGTCAGTGTTTTTGACTAGTCAGGTATTGCATGTTTTGAAAATTCTTGTGGCACACCGATTAAAAATCACTGCTTTAGATGCTTGGATGTATTTGTAGGGGTGTATTGGATTTAAAAAGATTACATCAGTCAGTCAAAGGCTAATTTCTTTTTTAAAAAGGCTTTTTTTATTTATTCATTTTTCTGAGAAGGGATGGAGAAAGACAGGGTGATAAATATCAATGTGTGGCTGCCTCTAGCCCACAATGCAGGCATGTACCCTGACGAGGAATTGAATCACGACCCCTTGGTTCACAGGCCAGGACTCAAATCCACTGAGTTACACTGGCCAGGGTCAAGGCTAATTTCTTTGGAATGGTTTTGAGAATTTTATCTTGAAAAGCACATGGATATTATATTTTTCTCTAAAGAATCTAGTAGTTCATTCTGGTGCCCAAAATGCCTTTGCTTTCTCTATTGACCCCAAATTTAACATCCACCTAATTAAAAATGCATAGAGGAAGGAAATGGCAAAAAAACAAAGGTCAAGATGAACTGTACTATTCTGATTAGGGGTTTCTAAATGCATATTATCAAACTCTCTCTTCCCTATTTTATTTGGTGAAAAATAAAATAAAACTTTAAAGATCTTAAGTCGGTGTGACTTGCAAGCCTGCTCAGCACCTGGGCCTATGCTTTAGGGGTTAACATCAATGGGCCACGAAGGTTAAGGAAGTCATTTTCCTGGTTTATTAGAATCTCTCTTTTTTTGTCTAGGTCACCCCTCACCTTTCCTGGTCATGTCCACCTAAGCTTCTTTTATCACAACCTGTTTTTCATTTCCCAAATTGTATGAAAAATTGACCATAAAAGTCTTTACATGAGCCACTTGTTTAGTGCTAATCCATCCCTGCAGTCAGAAGGGAATTAAATGACTAATGGACTCTGAAATTAAGCCCTTATTAAAAGTGTAAATTCAAAGGAAGGTGCAGCATTTAAGTTAATAACCATTCATATCTTAGCATGAATTAGTGTTGGAGTCTTCCCTACAGAAACTCTAAACACACTGTTCATGATAAGGCAAAGAGTAGAAAGAGAAAAGTGGCACTGGATTCTTGTGGCAAGAGTACTACCAGACTTAATAAGGCCCTTAAAAACTAGGATAATGCTAGGAAAAAAATTGTTTTCTCCAAATTCATATGAAATCTGGTCCCAGGACTGAGTGCTTTGGAATTTCCATGTAATTTAGTAGCCCTAGCATATAATAATAACATAAAATGTTAAGTAGCATTCACAGTGATGAATCAGAATACTCTAGAAATTAAATTCAATTTAAATATAATTTACAAATAAAAATATAAATATTTTACAGGTCTTGTAAAATAAATATATGCACATGAATATTAAAAATGATAATCATAATAATGAAGATACTGATGATATTAATGACAAGTTATATATACTGAGCAATTACTTTGTGCCAATCTCTGTGTGCATAATAGCTTATTTAAGCCTAACTATAATTCTTTTTTTTTCTAACTATAATTCTTAAGAGGGTACTATTAAAATCTCACTTTTACAGAGGAGGAAATTGTGGCTCAATGAAATTAGTGATTTGCCCAATATCATACAACTAATAAGCAAAAATTTCCTCCACTGGCTGAGAACCAAGGCTGAGTCAGGAAGCCATCTTTTAAACCATTGTGCTACTTAATAGCAGGCTTATTTTATTTTATTTTATTTTATTGTTGTTGTACTATATTTATCCCATTCACCCCCCTGCTCTTCCCTTCCCCACCCTCCCATTCTGCCCCCCATAGTCAATCCCACATGCCATCCATGTCCATGGGTCATCCATGCCAGTTCCTTGACTAAACTGCTACCCTTCTTTGCCCCTTCCTCCCCCCTCCCCCTTCCCTTTTGCATGCTGAAGTTCTGTTCCTTGTATTCATGTCTCTGGTTCTGTTTAACTTGTTTGTTTGTTTTGTTCATTAGTGTCCTGTAATGGGTGAGATTATATGGTATCTGTCTTTCACTGACTGGCTTATTTCACTAAGCATAATACTCTCCAATCCCATCCATGTTGTTATAAAAGGTAGGAGCTTCTTTTTTATTTCACTATGTAGTATTCCATTGTGTAAATGTACCAAAGTTTTTTGATCCAATCATCCACTGATGGGCACTTAAGCTGTTTCCAGCACTTGGCTATTGTGAATAGCGCTGCTATGAACATAGGGGTCATAGGTTCTTCTAAATTCGTGTTTCAGGGTTCTTCAGGTATAATTCTAGTAGTGGAATCACTGGATCAAAAGGCAGTTCCATTTTTAGTTTTTTAAGGAAATTCCATACTGTTTTCCATAGTGGCTGCACCAGTCTGTATTCCCACCAACAGCGCACCAGGGTTTATTTATACTGCTGCTGTTGCTGCTTATTATCTCCAGGTCCCAGGTCCACAAACATCCTTAAACTGGACACAAGTTTTAGTCAGAGTTCGCCTTTCTGTATTTTGCTCTGCCTGGCTGACCCTCACTCCCCTAGATACTTTGAAGTCCATTTCTGTACCTCACCTGGGCACCTCCTCACTAAGTTGACTCATACAAATGAAATAAGGACACAGCTCTAGCATGTCAGGCATTTTCCTAGGTACTTTCATGTTAGCTCTTCTTAATATATCAACTTTTTTTTTTTCATTTTATTGTTGTTGTATTACATCCATCCCCTTTTTGCTCCCCTCTGTCCCCCTCCCTAATATATCAACTTTTGAGGTAGAGATTATCTCCATTTAACAGATTGGCAAACTGTAACTAAGATAAATTAATACCTAAGAAAATACATAAGACAAATGACCATTTGAATATAGGTCTGTGTAATTCCATAGTTTGAGAGGACTGGTGCAATATAAATAGTTTATACCTTTCAGGAGTTTTTGCATGTTAAAAGAAGACTTCTTAAAGAACTGAATGACTAACTAATGTTCAAATCTCAGGTAAAAAAAAAAAAAAACCAGGCATATATTTTGAGACAAGATGCCTCTGTCCTAGTGGGGTTTTTTTCACACCAACTCCAGCAAGTGATTGCTCCTTAACCCTTTCCCACCCTCCACACACACTCACACATAACACTTGCTACACTGGCCCTGCTCCTGGTCCGTTCTTTCTCTTGCTAGGATTACTCTGTAAACTATGACAGAAATACAAAGGTTAGATTCTAGCCTAACTCTTTTTCTTCTGGCTCAGTCTGGTCCTTATATAAAATCAGAGCCTTAAATATACATGGAAAAATTAAGTGAAGGTGCGGGAGATTTGCCTAGCTTTTCAAATTGGGGCTAAAGTACCTGGGAAAAAATGAGTAGATCTTGGAAGAGTCTTGTTGACTCAAGACCAATCAGGACTCAAACCATACTTCTTCACCCAGTCATAGGAGTCACAATAACATGATGCCCCCAACTCTGTCCCCAACATTGATGAGTCATTAAATAAGTTCTTTATATCTGATTTAAGAAATTAGAATATTAACTCAGACTTTCTAGTACAGATAATTATATTTACCCAGTCACTTCATGAAAAATGTGTCATTGAGCTTTGCAGTGCTTAAGTACTTGAAGCATTATAGGTTAATTTTATTAAGTTGTTTTGTCTTCAGGATAGCAAGCATCTACTCTTGGTTTTACTAGATGAATACAAATCAGGTGTGTATATTAATTTTATAGTGAATCTGAATTTTTCAGCTGCAAATTATCTTTCCTTTTGTCTTTAATGAAGCCACTCTGACACTGCAAAACACACTTCCCCTTCTCCACTAAACTGCCTAACTAGTACCACTTCCAATAGACCTAGCCCCGCTAAAACTTCTTGCGTTAACTCATTCAACACACAAATTCACGTGTGATCTTGATTGAAAAATCTTACATCTATGAAATGAATTGATTTTTTACAATTTGGATGTTTACACATTTGAATTTTAAAACTACCCCTTTCTTTTAAAAATGGAACTTGTAAAAGCAGTCTTCTTTAGTTAATGTTTGCTAAGGACAATCAGCCTATAAAGTTGTCTAAGAATCTCATACATTCTGGATTGTATCTAGTTTCAGTACATTTAAAAAGTGATTGCAGGTCATTTTTGTAGTCTATTAAAATCACTCCCTTTGGGCTCAGGACATTTCTCAGAAATCATTATCTTATAGGTTTTTCAACTTTGTTCAAACTTCAAAATTTGCATGAAGCACTTCCTAGAAAGTTTTTGTATAGATCAAATGTAGTTGGGAGAGAGGAAAGTATACTTATAGCTAGCCTATCCCTATACAAAATGACTGGGTTCATATATCAGTTTTTTTCCTCCAGCTAAGTCCCCATAGATGGAAGAAAATGCACATTTGATATTGATATCTCTAAAACAGAAATTAAAAATAAGAAGCACAATTTACTTGCATAACATATTTTGAGGAATCATTTTCAATCTCAAGATGAAAGAATAAGATTAATAGAGAAAACTGCAGCCTAAAACATATGAATTAGGGGATGGCAGGATAAGGTGGGTATGACAAGATGATCTACAAGTCCAGAGATAAGAGATACAAGCAGTATATGGAAGCCATGAGAAAATTATTATTTGTTAAGCTACTCCATTTTGAGTAGCTGAGTGGTCTGATCCTTAAGTCTCCTCTACCAGACTGTGTCAGGTAATGCGTAGTTTAGGTGTTTGTCCCAGACTGGAACAATTATAGATGCTTGGGCAGGAAAGCAAGGCAAGGATCCAAGTGGTTGGCCACACCCAAGAGAAACAGGAAGCCCTCATGTCCAGAAAATAAACTATATCTGCATTCCACTCAGCAGTATGCCCTGTCCCTTCTCAAGCTCTTGATAAGTGTGCAGGTCATGAGAAAAAAAAATATCATCTAGAGATAAACATTGGTTCTCAAACTCACAGTGAGTACTAATCAAAAATCCAAAAACAAACATTTGAGAGAAACAAGGAACTCAAAGGAGTCACCAAATCTAAGAATCAGGACTAATACCTAAGGAAACAGAGTAAATAGAAATAACAAAGAAAACAAATAGGAAAATTGATCTAACAAACAATGAAAGTACAAAATTTCTCAAAGTCGAGGAATGACAAAAATCTACAAATAAAAACAATGCACTAATCACTGGGAAATCTAGTTTAATTTTCAAAAATCCACACCTAAGACACATCATGGTGAAATGTCAAAATGCCAGGAAAGGTGAGAACAAAATCAGAAAAGTTCCAAAGCAATACTCTCTACTCAGGAATAACAATTGAGTTAACATCAGATTGCTGATCAGCAATATTCAATGTTAAAAAATAGTAATGGCTTAGCTTCATATTAACGGGGAAATACCTTGGAAATAAGGATATTATTATACTAAGAAAAACATTTAAATTAGAGGATTGCAGGCTGTGCAAAATGAAGGTATTTTTCATTGGTCATGCAAAGACACATTTCACCAATAGCAATTTATCTTTGAATTACTGGAGGACATACTCTAGCAAAATGAAAAATGAACTCAAGGGGATGATATGTAGTAAAAGAAACAATGGTGACCAAAGAAACCAATACAAATATAATGAAGTCTAAATACTTATTGACTGAAAAAATAATAGCAATATTGAACGAAATCCCAGATGACCTCTACATGAAAAATGATGCTATTTAGAAGAAAAGTGAAAAGAAAGGTAAACTATTGCTATGATTATCTTTTTAAGGATGAGAATATAAAGAATTATAATTCTAGAATGGTGTGAAAAATAAATGTTTAAATAGTTTTTAAGTAATTAGTAGACTATGTGATATAAAACTTCCAAAAAAATTACTAGAGAACAAAAATTAAAATGCTGAAAATACTATCCTCTAACAAGTTTCTGGAAAGAAAATAATTATAATGATTAAAAAAGGTAAAACAAGATGACAATGATAATCATAAATATCAATAGTCATATTAAATGTGAATGAGTTAAATCATCTTATAAAAAGACACCCTGGCTGGTAGCACAGTGGGTAAGGTGCCGGCCTGCGAACCCAAAGGTCACAGGTTCGATTCCCCAGCCAGGGCGCATAACCAGGTTGCAGGCCAGGTCTCCAGTCAGATCTGTGGCTGGAGGCAGGTGAAAAGCAGCCATACATTGATGTCTCTCTCCCTGTCTGCCTCTCTCCCTTCCCCTCTTTCTAAAAAATTTAAAAATAAATAAATAAATAAATAAATAAAAAGACATATGCTCAGGTTAGGGAAATAAATAAATCTAGAAATATCTTGTTTAAAAGAGATATATTTTAAGCAAAATGATATATGAAACAAAAATAAATTGAGAAAGACACACAAAGAAAACCCTAACGAAAATAAAGTTGGTGTACCAATAGAAAATGTTGTAGCATATATGCAATGGAATACTACTCAGCCATTAAAAAGATAGAATATTACTAATTGAGATAACATGGATGGATTTTGAGAGCAATATGTTTAGTGAAGTAAGTCAAACAGAAAAGGAGCAAATCCATATACTTTCACTCATGTGTGGAATATGAAACAAAAAAAGTATAAAATGATCAACGAAAACAAAACAAAAATGAACCCATAGATACAGACAACAGATTGGTGATTACCAGAGACAAAGGACAGGGGAGGGTGAAATGGGTAAAGGGGATGAAACATATGGTGGTAGGTCGAAAGTAGACTTTTGGTGGTGAGCACAATGTAGCATATACAGATGCCAAATTATAATGTTCTCCACCTGGAACTTATATAACATTATTAACCAATGTTATCTGAATACAAAAAGGATAAGAGATATTTAATAGTGGTATAATTCACTAGGAGGATATACCAATTATTACACTTTATAAAAACTAACTTTGAAGTAAATATGAATTAAAAAGCAAGAAAAATTGGAAATTCACAAAATTAATAGGAAACTTTTATATACATCTTAGAAACCCAGCAACAAATGAAGTAAAAACAGAAATGAAACAAAATGAATTTGGAGATCACATATAGTGAGTTGCTGTAATAGATATCTACATTAATACATCCAACAAAACAGGAATGACATTCCTTAAACACATATGGGACATGGACAGAATTTGACTATTTATAAGGTTATAAAAATCTTAACAAACACTGTTGTAAATATTCTAACACCTGCACTGTATTTTGTAGTTTTAAAGTGACATTAATAATGTTACTTAATATTTTAGTGTTGAATTTTTATAGTTTCCATTTTTAAAACTTTAAAACAATGCTGCCTTGAACATTTATGATTTGAAAGCTTTGTGTGCCTCTTTGATTATTTCCTGAACATTTAATGTGTACAAGTCATTCTGACAAATGTATTTCTTCCTTAGAAGTTAGATTTCATGTTAATGGATTTTTAAATAGGTGATTAAAGTTTTTGACAAGCCTGAAAAAAAGATACATTTCTATAAGTGGAGTTATTTCAAATGATTTTAAAATATAAAAGAGAATCCTTTATTCTAGTTTTCCTAGGAAGCTACACTTGGTATTTTGATATATAGCTTATACTATATTTTTGTTTTTAATTAATTTATTATTGTTGTATTACAATTGTTTCATTTTCCATTGCTCTCCCCTGCCCACCCCCACAGTCAATCCCCACCCTGTTGCCCATGTCCATAGGTCTTCAACATTAGCTCCTCTACTAAACCTTACTCGCTCTCTTCCCCACCTCCCCTTCCCCTCTCCCCTCTGGTAACATCACTCTACTCCTTTTTTCCCATGTCTCTGACTCTATTTTGCTCATTTGTTTGTTTTATTCATTACTTTTCTGTATTAAGTGAGATCATATAGTATTTGTCTTTTGCCACCTGCCTTATTTCACTAAGCATAATACTCTCCAGTTCCAAACATGCTGTCACAAAAGGTAGGAGTTCCTTCTTTCTTTCTGTTATATAGTATTCCATACTGTTCCTGAAAAAACTAAAGTTGGAACTGCCTTTTGACCCAATGATTCCATGGCTAAGTCTATATCCAAAGAACCTTGAAACACCAATTCAGAAGAACCTATGCACCCCTCCCTATGTTCATAGCAGCACTATTCACAATAGCCAAGTGCTGGAAACAGCCTAAGAGCCCATCAGTGGATGAATGGATCAAAACACTATGATACATTATGTTTTTATAATCATGTTACAAAGCAATATGTACAAAATGTTAAATATTTTTAAATAATAAATTAAATGTTATAGCATTTTTTAAATCTCCAATTAAGAAAAGCAGAGAACATTAAGGCTGAATACTCTGAACATATATTAATACAATTGGAAGTGAGTTCTTTATAAATTTTGGCTCTTATGCCCTTAACAGGTGTATCATTGGGAATAATATTCTCCCAATCAGTAAGTTGTATTTTTGTTTAGTTGATGGCTTCCTTTGCTGTGCAAAAACATTTTGACTTGTTATAGACTCATTTGTTTGCCTTGCCCAAGGTGATATAATGCTAAGAGTGATGTCTGAGATTTTGCTGCCTATGTTTTTATCTATATTTAGGTTTCAACTATTACATTTAAATATTTAACCATTTTGAACTTATTATTTTCTAATTAAATTTTTTTTCAATTACAATTTATGTTAAATATTATTTTGTATTAGTTTCAGGTGTATATCCAAGTGGTTATTCTTGTATATGGTTTAAGAAGATGATCTAGTTTCCTTTTTTGCATGCAACTCCAATTTTCCTAACACCATTCATTGAATCGAACTGTCTTTACCTCATTGTATGTTCTTGCCTCTTTTGTCAAATATTAATTGACCATAAAGGCATGGGTCTATTTCTGGGATCTCAATTCTGCTTCATTGGTCTATGTCTGTTTTTATGCCAGTACTATATACTGTTTTCGCAACTATGACCTTGTAGTATAGTTTGATATCAGTAACATGATACCTCCAAACATGTTCTTCTTTCTCAACATTACTGTGGCTATTTGAAGTCTTTTGTGGTTTCATGTAAATTTTTGGATTATTTGTTCTAGTTCTGTGAAATATGTTATTGGTATTTTGATATGAATTAACTTGAATTTATAGATTGCATTTGGAAGTATGCATATTTTAACAATATTAATTCTTCCCATCCATGAGCACAATATATTTTTTCATTTATTTGTATCTTCTTTAATTTCTTTCTTCAGTGACTTATAATTTCCCAAGTACAGGTATTTATTTATTTATTTATAATGATTTTATTCATTCTTTTCAGAGGAAATGGGAGGGAGGGAGGAAGAAAGGGAGAGAAACATCAACGTATGGTTGCCTTTCACCTGCCTGTAGCTACAGACCTGGCTGGAGACCTGGTTTGCAACCTGTTATGTGCCCTGACTGGGAATTGAACTAGCGACATTTGGTTTCATATGTCGGTGCCTATCCACTGAACCATCAGCCACATACAAAAGGAAAGGTCTTTCTTTTTAATTAATTTATTGCTGTTCAATTACAGTTGTCCCATTTTCCCCATTGCCCTCTTTTGCCCCATCCACCCCATCCCCTCTCCCACAGTCAATCCCCACCCTATTGTCCTTGCTCATGGGTCATTTATACTAGTTTCTTGACTAAACCCTTCCCCTTCTGAGTATAGGTCTTTTACTTCCTTGGTTAAGTTTATTCCTAGGTATTTTTTAATGCAAATGTAAATGGGATTATGTTCTTAGTTTCCATTTCTGATATTTCATTAATGATGTGTAAAATACTACTGATTTCTAAAGTTACTTTTTAGCCATATACTTTACTGAATTCAGTTATCAGTTCTATTGGTGGAATCTTTAGGGTTTTCTATATACAGTACCATGCCACCTGCAAATAATGAGTTATACTGTCTCCTTTCCAATGTGGATACCTTTGATTTCTTCTTTTCTGATCACTCTGGCTAGAACTTCCAGTACTGTTTGAATGAGATTGGTGAAGGTGGACATCCCTGTCTTGTTCTTCATCTTAGGGAAATGCTTTCAGTCTTTGTCCCATTGAGTGTGGTGTTAGTATAGGTTTGCCACACATGGCCTTTATTATGTTTAAATTTTCCTTCTATTCTCTCTTTGCTGAGAGGTTTTATCATAAATGAAGACTTTGTCAAATGTCTTTTCTGTATCTAATGATACAATCATGTAATTTTTTTGTCGTTTATTTTATTTATATGGTGTATCATATTAATTGACTTGTGGATATTGCACTGACCTCATATCCCAAGAATCAATCCCACTTGATTAAAGCTTACTATCTTTTTAATATATTGCTGGGTTCAGTTTGCTAATATTTGTTGAGGATTTTTTCATCTATGTTTATCATGCACATTTGCCTATAATTTTCTTTCTTAGTAATATCTTTATCTGACTTTGGAATTAAGATAATACTTGCCTCATAAAATGAGCTTGGGAGTCTTCCCTCCTCTTGAATATTTTTTGAATAGCTTGAGAAAAATAGGTATTAGTTGTTTTTTGAAGGTTTGGTAAAATTCGCTTGTGAAGCCATCCAGTGCAAGACTTTTGTTTGTTGGGAGGTTTTAAAAAATTACTTCTTTACTTTCACTAGTTGTAACCAGTCTGTTCAGGTATTCTGTTTCTTCTTGATTCAGTTTTGGTAGATTGTAAATTCCTAGAAATTTATCCATTTCTTCCAGATTGTCCAATTTGTTGGTATATGGTTATTCATGATATTTTCTTATTATCCTTTGTATTTCTGTGAAGTCTGTTGTTCCTTCTTCTCTTTCATTTTTGAATTTATTTATTGGATCCTTTTTTCTTAATGAGTCTAGCTAAGCATTCATTCATCTTGTTTATCTTTTCAAAGGACCAGCTCTTGGTTTCATTGACCTTTCCTTTGTTTTTTGTTTTACACTCTCTTATTAAATTTCTTTTCTTCTACTAATTTTGGGTTTTGTTGTGCTTTTGTTTATTCTAGTTCATTTAGCTGTAAGGTTAAATTGTTTATTTGGGGCTTTTTATTTGTTTGTTTGTTCCTTCAGGTAGGCCTGTATTGCAATAAATATACCTCTTAGCACTGTTTTCACTGTGTTCCATAGATTTTGAGTTGTACTGTTTTCCTTTTCATTTGCCTCAATATATCTTTTGATTTCTTCCTTGATCTCATTGTTGATCCATTCATTGTTTAGTAACATGTAATGTATCCTTGATGTCCTTCATGCTTTTTTGTGTTTCCCATTTTCAAATTAACTTTTATTTTCATTCCATTGTAGTCAGATATGATGCTTAATATGATTTTAATCTGCTTAAGTTTATTGAGACTTGTTTTCTGTCCTAACATGTGGTCTAACCAAGATAATTTTCCATGAGCACTTGAAAAACATATATCCTGATGCTTTGGGGGAAAAAGCTCTGAAAATATCAATTAAATCCATCTGATCTAGTGTGTTATTAAACATCACTGTTTCTCTGTTGGTTTTCTGTCTAGAAGATGTATCCATTGATGTTAATGGGATGTTAAGTCCCCTACTATGAGTTTATTAATGTTGATCTCTCCCTCTATGTCCATCAACACTTGCTTTATATATTTTGGTGCTCTTATGTTGGGTCCATAAATGTTTACAAGGGTTATATTCTCTTGTTGGATTGATCCCTTTATCATCATAGTAATGTCTTTCTTTATCTGCTACTTTGGTTTTTGCTTAAAGTCTATTTTTATGATATAAGTATTGCTGCCCCAGCTCCTCCTTTTATTGTTATTTATATAAAATATTTGTTTTCATCCCTTTATTTTTAGTCTCTGTGTGTGTTGGAGCATTTAAGCTAGTTACATTTAAGGTAATTATTTATAGGTATGTATTTATTGACATTTTATTATTTTTAAAAAATTTTTTTCATTATTTTTAGAGAAAAGGGCGGGGAGGGAGGAAGAAAGGGAGAGAAACATCAAGGTTTGGTTTCCTTTCACCTGCCTCCAGCTACAGATGTGGCTGGAGGCCTGGTTTGAAACCTGGTTATGTGCCCTGACTGGGGAATCAGACCAGCAACCTTTGGGTTCACAATCTGATACTTATCCACTGAGCCACACTAGCCAGGGCACCATTTTATTCTTTATAACTATGTTCCCCTTCTTTTCTTTCTCCTTAAAGGAGAATCTTTAGCACTTCTTATAATAGTTGTTTAGTGGTGATAAATTTCTTTCACTTGTCTGGGAAGGTGTCTATTACTCTTTCAGTTTTAAATAATAGCCTTTCTGGGTAACTTAGTCTTGTTTGTGGGTTCTTGCTTTTCATCACTTTGAATATATCATGTCAATCTCTTCTGGCCAGAGTGTTCCTATTGAGAAATCAGATAGCGATCTTATGGGGGCCCCCTTGTAGGTCTCTAACTGCTTTTCTCTTGATGCTTAAAAAAAAAAAAAAGATTTTATTTAGTTTTTTTTTTTTTTTTTAAGATTTTATTTCATTATTTTTAGAAAGAGGGGAAGGGAGAGAGGCAGAGAGGGAGAGAGACATCAATGTATGGTTGCTTTTCACCTGCCTCCAACCACAGACCTGAATGGAGACCTGGCTTGCAACCTGGTTATGTGCCCTGGCTGGGGAATCGAACCTGCAACCTTTGGGTTTGCAGGCCGGCACCTTATCCACTGTGCTACCAGCCAGGGCTTATTTATTTAGTTTTAAAGAGAGGGGAAGTGAGGAAGAGAGGAAGAGAAACCTCAATGTATAGTTTCCCCTCACATACCCCCAACTGGGGACCTAGCCTGCAACCTAGGCATATGCCCTCTCTGGGAATCAAACCAGTGACTCTTTGGGCCAACATTCAATCCATTGAGCCACACCAGCCAGGGCTCTTTTCAGATTCTATCTTTGTCTTTAACCTTTTCCATTTTAATTATGATGTATCTTGGTGTGGGCCTGTTTGGGTTCCTCTTGTTTGGGATTCTGTACTTCCTGGACTTATGTGTCTTTTTCCTCACCAGGTTAAGGAAGTTTTCAGTAATTATTTTTTCAAATAGATTGCAAATCACTTGTTCTGTCTCTTCTCCTTCAGGTATTCTTATAATGTAGATACAAGGTAGATGTTGTCATGCTCCATGTTGTCCCAGAGGCCCCTTAGACTAGCCTCATTTCTAAAATACTTTTTTTCTGCTCTGATTGCATGTTTTCTGTCATTCTGTCTTTGAAATAACTGACTCAGTCCTCTGCTTAATTTAACCTACTGTTGATTCCCACTAGTGTATTTCTCACTTCAGATATTGTACTCTTAATTTCTGATGTTTTGTTTTGTTTCTATGTCTTAGAAGAGAAAGACTTTTAAAACAAGGGTTAAACATCAGAAATAATAAAGAACAAAATAGATAAATTTAATAATATCAAGAACTTTTAGCTCCTATAAAATAATATTAACCATAAGCAATGTTAAAATGGATTCTAGGCTATCATTACTTAATAGCAATTCAGATATGGTTTTACATTTACAGATATATGCACTTATATTAATATAAAAGTTATCCTCTATGTCAATGCCAAAAAGGTAAACAATCTATTAGAAAAATGGGCAAGGGAGATGAATGAGCACCAAAAATAAATAAATGCAAATGAGAAATTAGCATAGAAAAAACTGTTCAAACTTACTAGTAACTAAAGATGGCATTTTCACCCTTACGACTGGCAAATGAAAAATATTGATAAAATTGCAATGAAATTGGTAGCATGTGTGTAAATTGGTTCATAGAGATATTTGTCATTATTTTAATAAAAATAAAATATTCAGACCAAGCAATTTCACATCAGAAAATATATGATAATGAAATACTCCCATATGTGTACAAGGAGATGTCTAAGGTTGTCTACTGCAGAATTGTAACTGTAATCATTCATAAACAACATATAGATTGATGATTGATAGATAGATAGATGGAATCAGTATAAAACAGACAAATGATTATTATAAACACACCACCCAGTATTTATGAAAAGTGAGATAGTTTTATATGTACTGACATGAAAATATCCCCAAGACATATTGTTGAATGAAAAAAATCAACTTGCAGTTCAATACCATTTATTTTAAAGTAAACCTAACAAAACTACAACCATATATAATTCATATGTAATTTATATATGAGGTCTGTCCCAAAAGTATCAGCCATTGAAATGGTTTTAATTATATTGAAATTGGCTCGATACTTTCAGGACTCTCTCTCTCTCCCTCCCTCCCTCTCTATCTATCTATCTATCTATATATATATATATCTATATATATATTCCAGAAAAAGTCAAGCCATTGTTAATATAATGAGACCTGTTTGAGAGACATTGATGTAACTTGGCAGCCAAGGTGAGTGGACTGGGATGTGCATGTGTGAACAATGCTGACTTCACTGTACTAGTCAGTGGGGGGCAGTAGACACCACTGAGTGAGCATGTGTACTGTGTGGCCATTGCATTCAAAATGACTGAACAAGGAGAGCTATGAATCTGCACCCAATGTTGTGTTAAGCTTGAACATTCCTCTGAGAAAACTATTTGGATGATTCAGAAGGGCACAGCTAAGGGCAACTGGTGATGGGCAGCTTCATCATAATAATACGCCCGCTCATGCATCATGTCTTGTGCAGTTTTTTGGCAAAACATCAAATCACCCAGGTGACTCAGCCCCCTTTTAGCTCAGATTTGGTGCCCTGTGACTTCTAGCTTTTCCCAAAACTAAAATCACCTTTGAAAGGGAAGAAATTTCAGGCCATCAGTGACAGTTAGGAAAATATGACAAGACAGCTGATGGTGATTGAGATAACTTTGGAGGCCCCAAGGTGCCTACTTTGAAGGGGACTGAGGTACCATTGTCCTATGTACAGTGTTTCTTGTATCTTGTATCTTTTTCAATAAATGTCTCTGTTTCACATTACATGGCTAGGTACCTTCTGCACAGATCTTGTGTGTGTGTGTGTGTGTGTGTGTGTGTGTGTGTGTGTGTGTGACAATGGTTTAAAAGATTATACTACAAATATAATTTCTATCTTAGAAGATATAGGAAGTAAATAGAGGGTTGAAGGGGGACTCTCCTTTGATATTTTTATGAGAAAAGACCTACATAGTACTTGTGAAAATTTAAAAATACATTTAAAAAATAAACATAAATGTGAAAGTGGCAAGGAGGAGTCAGAGATTTACTGCCGCTTCCACATTTTATAAGTGAGAAAACTGAGTTCAAGAGAAACTGAGTGACTATGTTAAGGTGACACTGTTAATTAATGGAATAACTGAAATTAGAATCCAGATCCCTGGTCTCTTAGGCCAGGAAGTACCACATTACCTAGAATGCTGCTCATTTTATCCAATAATAGAAGTCATTTTGTGATGTTACCAAGATTGTCATTGGGGATTATTAGACCAGTACCTTCTTTATAAATGCCAAACAGAACCTTTTGGCCCCTGTGGAATGGAACACAACAAAACATTTTTTCCTGCCACCTATTAACCTTAGGACAAATTATCTTGGTAATCACTATACCAAATATTGTCTCTGTAACATGCAGAATGAAAACAATTTACAATAGACCTCATCTAATGCCTCATGGTGCTGAATGATTACTTGAACTAAATATGTTTCTGTTCAGGCTTTGGTGTTTGATTTATTTCCAAAGTCATCTGCATAATTTTTTTAATAAAAATTTTATTCATTATTTTTAGAGAGAGGGGAAGGGAGGGAGGAAGAAAAGGAGAGAAACATCAATGTATGATTGCCTTTCACTTGCCTCCGACTGGGTACCTGGCTGGAGCCCTGACTTGCAACCTGGGTATGTGCCCTGACTAGGAATAGAACTAGCAACACTTGGGTTCACAGGCTGGTTCTCAATCCACTCAGCCACACCAGCCATGGCTGCACAGTTCTTAAAATATTTTTATTTATACTTTTAGAAAAACTCTTTTGCTCCTGAAACTTGGTCTTTAACAATTGAAGTAGCAGATGAAAAATAAAGCATACATTCTTTGCATTAACATTCTAGACCTTCCATAACATGGTCCCAGAGAACCATGTAGGAATCTTTTCCTGTACTACCCTACAAGGATTTTTGTCTTTAGTCACACTAGATCATGATACTCAGGGTCCATGGAAGACATCTTGTCCATTTTACTCTTAGGGCATTGTTCAAACTTATATTTCCTTCCACTTGGGAATACTTAACCTTATCCATCTACCACTCTAATGGAAAAGCAGAACAGTACAGTGATTATAAACAGGCTCTGGATAAAGACTGAAACTCAAATCCTGTCTTTTATACTTACTGTGTGATCTTAAAAATTATTTAACATACCTGAACTTCAGATTCTTCATCTTTCAAATGGTAATAATACTACCAACCATATTTGGAGGTTCTGAGCATATATAACTCCCTTCTCCCTTCATACAGTGTCTAAAGTATGATAAACCATTATTATCATTACCATTTTTCAGCAATCCTCCCACAGCCCTTTTATCCTAAAATATGTGCAAGAGCATATGTGGTCCATTACATGCACATGTGAGCTGAAATGTGAACTTAACTACCCATGGAATTCATGCATGAGGAGAGGCTGATTCCCATCCTACCAACCAAGTAGAATCAAGTCAATTGTTGAACAGCGCTACAGTATCTTTGCCATCTTCATACCCCAAAGACAACAGGAGCCTATCTTCAGAATTCAGCTCCTCTTTCATGAACTAGAAGTATTCAATAGCTGACTGCAAGAGATAGATTGAGCCAAAAGTACTGGAAGTGGGAAAAATTACAGATGTCACTTCAGATAGCTGTGCAAGAGTTGGGACTTGATAAGGAAGAGAAGAACAAGAGCCACCTCTACTCCAAAATATTTCTTCATGGGTCACATTTACCAGTGCCTGAAATTTTCTAATTAGAATTTTTAGTCTTAAGGACCTTGGATTTGGGGTTTTGTGTATACATTTCTTAAAATAATAAATTGATATGGATGTAAAAATAATTTTAAGAACTTTAAATTTTACTGTTCAATTACAGTTTACATTCAACATCATTTTGTATTAGTTTCCAGTGTACAGCATAGTGGCCAGACAATAACATACCTTACAAAGGCATGAAAAATGTAAAAGATGGACCTAAACCTCCAAATCAAGTGACTAGTCTCCATTAAAATGCATATATTTTATGAAAGGTACAACATTAAGTTGTTTTCATCTTTTCACACCACAATGTGAATTTATATATCAGGTCTGTTTCATGAAAAATAAGAGAAAACAAGCTTTCATAGAGGAAGATTAGAGAGAAGAAAAGGTCACTGCTATGCACATGGGCACTCACCCCTAAGGAGAAGGACACAGGAAGAGGCTTGTATAGAGGACAGCATTTAAAGATAATGGTCTGATACAGGGACATTTATTACAAAGCAGGTTAATTATAAAAAATGCATCCATTTAGTTCTTCATGTACCAATGCAATCTAAGCTCTCTAGACTGATTGGATATATTTGTATGGAACTATTTTTGTTAGAGGGGATAGCATTAGTCAGTTGAGGGCTAATTTCCTAGTATATTTCCCAGAATTTTAATGGGAAAAAGCATTTAGCCATTATATTTTTCTTTAAAGACACCGATTCATGATTTATAATAAACACATCTCACCCACCCCACAAAAACAACCCTATTTTTAAAATAAAATAGTGACTTTGAGCATTTACTACTCACAGGAACCTGGGAAAGGAAAGGGGAGGTGGTGCCTGGGATCCAAGAAAAGTTGATTTCTACAAAGATTAGCACAGTTTGCTTATTATCCTCCTACTCTGGTGAACGATTTCATGCTGCAAATCAGCCCATAGTTGTATCACTATTCTTCTATCACACTGCCATGACATACTGAAGTCTCTGAATCTTCCAGATAACCATTAACTACAAAAAAAGCAAAGACTATGGCTTCATCATCAATTGATTTTCAACTCTTTGCATTGTGTCTGACACCTATAAGATACTCAACGGAGTTAAACAAATGAGTGAATAAGTGAATGAATAAATGTGCAAGTGAAAGAATAAATGGCTAAATGGAAATTAAGAGTCCAGAGTAAAGAGAACTTCTGACTCAAGTCATCCAAAGCCTATGGTAGGAACAGGAGATTCTCCTGTGTGTGAGAGAGAATGAATTACTTGCTATCACCCTGAGTTAAAACAAATTAGAAGCCTCAAGTTTAAGCACTGTTGAAAAGCCCCTGGAGTCGTAACATTCAAATAGAATGAATCTTCAAATACCACCTCCCACACTCCAGTAGCCTTCACAAGCCAACAATATTATCTCCTGGAAATATGTATATGGACCTTAAGCCCCCACACTCTCCTAAAGGAGTGGAAATACAACGAGACTTGGAGCCAGAATATTGGGACTCAAATTCTGATTTTGCATTTACAAGCTCTAATCCCTTGAATCTTGAGCCTCAGTTTCATCATCTGCAGAATGGGAATGATTAGTAACGTCTATTCTGCCAGGCTATTTTGCAGATACAGTGAGTCAGCATACATGAAGACACAATAGGGATTTAGAAAATGTTACCTCCTATCTGCTGTCCTTGTTCTTCAGTGACACTGTTGTCCTAGCTTAGGAATCCCTTAAGGCCTCTGAGATTCCAGGGGCAGGGAACAAATGTCAGTAAAGGCCTTGGAAGTATGTGTGGGAAGAAGAGAGAAATGGGTGGGAAGAAGAGAGATGGGTAGGAAGAAGGCAGCAAAGACAGATTGATAGGGCAGAAATTGTAGTTTAGGAAAGATCAAGGGAAGCTGGATAAGTACCCAGAACAAGAAGTAAGAAGAAAATTGTCCCTTGGCTTTGGCTTGTACCCCTACACCCTGGTGACTGTCATAAAATAGAATATCAGTCTAATAAAAAGAGAGTCAGCAGGAAGCTCCCAGCCACACCTCTTCACAAACGGAAGTATGATATCTTGCCACACCTCCCCCAGCATAAGTGCTTCCACCCAAAGATTCTCCCAATCACTCCTGGAATAGAATGGTTGATTATAAGAGTTCAAGGAGGAGAGGGCATATCTGTGCAGAGAAGGAAAGGTCTGAGCATGATGGATTCACCTGACACCACACAAACTATGGCACCGAGCAGGCTTGCAGTAATGTCCAGAGATGCCCTGTTTCCTTTCAGTTAAGGCAACCATCAAAAAAAAAAAAAAAAAAGATTGGAGTGAGAGGAATAACCACTTATGGCAGTGATGCTTAGGCATCCAGAGACTGGAACTGTATCTAAGATCTTTCTCGAACACTCATTGAACAAATCTAAAAGTTCCTTCACATCACCTTAATTTCCTAAGGACTTCAAACTGTCCCTAAAAGCCAAAGGTCTACTATCACTTCCCTTTGAAAGCCCATATTCCTTCTCACAGCTTTCTTTTCAGTGGCCTCCTTTGGGTCTGAAATAGCCAAATGGTTGTCATGGGAACCTGACCCTCATTTGCGTTTAATCACCTGTTCTGGGGGAATAAAGCTCCAACTCCCATTTCTATTAGAGAAGATCACATCAATCAGTTATACTAATTTCCTATAGTGTTTCTGAGAATTTCAGCTGGAAATAGCTTTTCTATTTTGTTAAAATAAGCCAGTTGTTGATCCATGTATTGTATATCACCACCACCCCTGCCTGCCCCTGCAAAAACCTCTGTGATTTTTATTCTGTTTTTGCTTTTTCAATTACAGCTCACATTCAATATGTATGCTGTGTTAGTTTCAGATGTTCAGCATAGTGTTTAAAAACCATGTACTTTACAGAGTAGTTCCCCCAATGTTTCACAGAGATACAGATTTACAGCATAGGGAACATAACAAAAACCTCTGTTTTAAAATCCAGTAAGACAGTGATTATAAAATTCCAGCCCTCTAGAGTGGGCTTAATGCACAGATGTCAAAGTTGAAATTTTTATGTTGTCCAACCACCAGTGGCTTTCTAAAAATAGAAGCTAGAGTAATACATATCTTGAATTAGCATTACAGGTAAAACTATTAGCTCACACAGTTGTCAGAAAGTCCCACTCACATGGAACTCACCTGAGGCCCCTGTGCGTAACATCAAACTGCATTATATTGAGGAAGTATGTATTTTATTTCTTGGAAAAGACCTGGAAAGGAGATAGGGAAACCACAACCTTTCTCACCTGCTACTCTCTTTTATGCTTTTTTATCCCCATTACTGGTAACTGAAGTCCTTATAACAATAGAATTGTGAATAGAATTGTGAATAGTGCCCAGAGAGTTGGGGTGAGATAGAAATCACAGCTTCCTCTTCCTGTGATGGCTTTCAATGCTTTTCCAATTCTCTTTGGCATCATGGTATAGCCCACAGTATTTGTCACTGCTTCTGTCCCCATCTACTCTTCTGCTCTTCTCACTCTAAGTACAGGCCTGAATAGTGCAAAGCACTCTAGCTGCTGACCCATGGGAGTTCAGAGGCCATTTGCTCTGCTACCCCCACCTTCCTGTGCTGCCTCATACAGAGCACTGGTCCAGCACAAAGCCTCTTGTAGAAGCTTAATACATACAGACAATAAAGCAGGCACATTTGCATTTTCAATTCGGGGAGAAATTGGGTTAAGGGGAACTTCAATGACTGAATCTTGGATAGAGAGTAGCAATAGAGTAAAGGACAAGGTCTTCAGAGAGATGCCAGAATTGGTAGTCCAAGTAGTCTGAACTCTGGAGACAGGGAGAAGCAAACAGGGAAGCCAGGGCCAGCAGAGGAGACTATAAAGAAGGGGCACATTTTGCACTAAGCTAGCTCTTACTTGTGACTTATTTGTGATTCAGACAGAGTTCATTTCCCCAGCCTCAAAAGAGTTCTTCCCCCTTCCCATCTTAAAGGGGTATAAAAAGAAGGGAGGCAGACTCACAAGAGCTATGAAACACTTAGGAAGTGTAAGGAAGAACTTAGAGGAGAGGTACTTGCAGTGTAGTGAATTTTATTAGTGAGCATTATCCCTCCTTGCTTTCAGAAAATAACAAATGGCCTTAATAGCTTAAGGCATCATTACCAATAAAATATATACTGCACCTTCCTTATAACATTTTTCACTATAGAACAAAACAAGGCAAGTCCCTTATGGATTAGGTGTTCCCAGGGCAAGAAACCTGAAGAAAGTGCTATTATGATGCTATAGGTAATAAAAGCATCTAACAACATGAGATAATTTTTAAAAGATTTTATTTATTATTTTTACAGAGAGAGGAAGGGAGAGAGGCAAAGAGGGAGAGAGACATCGATGTATGGTTGCCTTTTACCTGCCTTCAGCTACAGACCTGGCTGGAGACCTGGTTTGCAACCTGGTTATGTGCCCTGGCTGGGAATCGAACCAGTGACCTTTGGGTTTGCAGGCCAGCACCTATCCACTGAGCCACCAGCCAGGGCCGAGATACTTTTTTTTCCTTTGCAGTAGTGACTCTGCCAACTGCCAGTAGGACACACATCGACCCAGGCCTGCTCATGTCCAAAAGCAAGAAATCTTCAGAACAAAGGTGAGCACAGCTTGATTTAAGGCCAATAGTTCTATCACATTAAATTCAAGCAAGGACATATGAGAAATTTAACAAGTCCACACAGAAAATGTTACATATCTATTTGTTTATTTGTTTCCTGTGTACTTTTTGAAAACTTGTGGTGGGTTACAATCAGTAAATTATTGGGACAATTAGACTACAATCTGTCAACAAAGATTCCTCCTTTTTTACAGCCAAGTAGTTTTCCATTTCCACAACTTTTCTTTATTCACTCATTTACTTATGGAAAAAATAGCTCATCTCACTCTTTCCCATGCCATGAAAAGTGTCCCATAGTAAAGTCAGGGATCTACAAAAGAAAAGTCAGGGATCTACCTAAGAAAAGTGAGTATTTGGACAGAGAGAAACTGTAGGGAGTTTCAAATGGTTAGAAAGAGGTTACTAAAGATGTAGAAATTATTCTATGAAGGAGAAAAGTTATGTCTAAAGAGAAGCACACTTGAAGGAAGGGGCCTATTCCTGGAGAAAGGCTGTGAGGGATTCACAGGCATGTGAATTGAGGAAAAATTTTTCTATAGCTCTTATTTTCCTTCCAAAAAATGAAGAACCATAAATCAGTGTAATTCAATGAGATTGTACTTGGTAACTCAAATTAGGACAAGGTTGAAGTCATAAGCTGTGCAATGTTAGACAAGTCACTTTGCCTCTCTGAGTTTCCATTTCCCTCATCTTTACAGTGTATCAGTATAATGATTCTTATTTCATAATGTTGTTTGAGGGAATTGAATTAAATAAGGGACAAGACATCACCATGGCTGGCAGGTAGTGAGCCCTTAATTAACTTAAATGAGTGGTCCTGGCCTTGTTGTCCCTTGAGAGTTCCTTTTAAGCATACTGATTTCCTGTTAGTTCATGTCTTTGTTTCTCTTACCTTGGGTGCAGGTAGGTACCTCTCCATCACCTGCACACAGATACTGTAGAGCTTGGCATATGGTACTGGGCTTAGACTTGGGGACATTAGAAAAGGTAAACCAAGAACAGGTGTCCAGGGCCTAGAACTGGCTGAGCAAAGAGGCTTTCAGGCAGTCATCTAATTAGCATCTTCTGGGCAGGAAACACCTGACTCAGGGAAGCAAGTGTGAGAGAAAGAACAGAGAGCAACGGGGCAATTACTTCAAGGTTCTCGTTTGGGAATAAGGGAAGACCTGGCAAAAGTCAGGGCCTCTACAGCCAACATTGTTCTCTCAAAACTTCTCTTCCATTCTGGGGCTCAATCTGCCTTGGTCAGGATCTCTCCTCCCAGAAGTACCTCCACCGAAACAATGATTCATTGTTAGGGAGGGGCCTCTTTGGGGAAAAGATCAGGGTGTGGAAAACTGGAGTTTCACTAGGGATGTTGTAGTCTTCTCAGCATAGGGAAGAACTTGCCACATGAGATACTTGCCACAAACCTCTGAGCACCCACTATGAGAAGAAAATTAGAAATGGAAACTAGATAAGTGAGGACAGTTCTCGGTTTGCTTCTCTGAACTGGATAGCTAAAGCCTTTAAGTCATCTTGACCATGGACACTTCTTCAAGTATTTAATAAGTTCTCTGCAATGAAAAGTTAGATTGTTAAGGAAATAGTTTTAGAGGCCTGTGCATGCATGTATGCGTACATGTGTATATGTGTGTTAAATATTTGAGTTACAGGGCTGCCTATAATAGGTGATAGGATTGAAAATAAAGAAGTGCGTGTTTGCTGATAAACAATAGTTGTCTACTTCCCCAATGTACTTAGAGTCATCCTTGGCTTCCAGGATCTTATAATAAAGTGAGTAGGTAAAAAATAAAAAAGGTAGGTGGGAGTGTTACTTGGCTGTGGACTTGGTCTTTGCTTTTTGGGCAGTGAAGACCAAGCTAGTCAAGATTCTTTTATTGAACCCTTCCTATGTTTCCAACTACTTCAATCTATCATACTTCCTTCTTAAAACTTCTCCAAACTTGAGAAAACCTCCATCCCTTGATGGAAGAGAAAGATCATGGATTTTGGAGCCAGAAAAATCTGAGTTCACACTTTGGCTCTTGGGTGGGAAAAATATATTCACCATTTACTAATTGTGCATATTTCTGCAAGCAGATTTTGGCCCTGAATTTATTAATCTGTATAATGTAACACTCATATATTGCAAGATTACAAGGATTAGCTACAATACATGTACCGTTCTGGACATAATAAATGATCTCAGTAGAAATGTGGTTTAGGGGCAAATGCACAGGCTTTATAGTGAGAAAGCTCTGAATTCAAATTACAGCTCTATCATTTATGACCTTAGCAATCTCAGAAAGGCATTTAACCTTTATCAATGTTTTGGTTTCCTATTTCTTGCTATGCGCATTCTTGTACATGTGTTTTTTTAGTGAACTAATGCATTTATTTATCTTTGCTATCTACCTAGAAGTGGAATGGCTTGTGCATGAGGCAGGCTAACATTACCTTTAGCAAATATTGCTTGCCAAAGTTTTTCAAAGTGGTTGTACCAATTAACACCTCTTCCAGCAGTGTATGGAAAATCTAGTTGCTCCAAGTCCTCACTAGCTATGTATGCTATTACTATCTTTCTCATTTTAGTTATTCTGGTGGGTACTTTTCTGCAATACTTTTAATCATTTTTTGTGATACCATTGTTCATGCTTCATAGTGGTTATTCTAAATCTTGTCTACTTATTCAATTATTTATTTAAACAATATTTTTGAGTACCTTGTATGTCAGGCACTATGCTATTTGCTGGAGACACACTCCTTAAACTGTCACTGCCATGCTCACTCTCCATTTCTTCTCAGATAATCTACTGATAACAACAAGAGCAGTCAGTTCACAGTGCACAAACTCCCTTAATAGCTCAGAATGCTTCTAGTTTAATGTCATTTCTCCATCTCCAAATATTTCTGTAATTTCAATCGGACACTTTTTTTCATTTTTTAATAAAGTAGATACCACTCTCATATTTGCCAAAGCAAACATTCCACCTTGCTCTTGATCCTATCTTTTCTAACATTCATCAAAATCTTTTCCCAGTCACTATTACCCTGACATGAACCCCAATCTTTAACCTCTGTATGTGCACTAGCAAATGTTAGTTAATAAAGATTTCCATCAGAGAAAGGAAAAGATGGTGACAGAGTAGAGAGCAGTGCTGATGGTGTTCTCAAGTGCCAGAGAAGCTGGAGGATAGGATAGAGAGCACGAAATGTCTGCAGATCCCTAAGAATTGGAGCCGTAGGCATCTGGACTCAGGGGAGCACAGCCCAGAGGCTGCAGAGACCTGCAGGAGAGCAGGTGAGACAGTTCCAAACTGGCCTGCGGGCTGAGGTTGGCTCTGGGAAGTGGCAGCTCTGTCCAGAGGGGTATCTCTAACTGAACACAGCTTCAGGCTCCCTGGTGACTAGAAATTTGAGCAGTGAAGTGTGGACAGTGAGTGCAAATGCTGGAGGGAATGAGGAATTGAACTCTGTAGGGGCAGGACTATGTGAGAGCCTCGCTCTGGAGACTGAAAGGAAGCTCCTCACTGGGCCAGAGGTGGAGGAGAAGAGTCCTGCGGGGAGCAGGAGCAGGGTAGAGGGGAAGTGCAATGGTCAGAGTAGCCAGAGGGCCAAAAACTGTGCCACTATGCCACTGGGGAGAGGATAGCTTGGAGCCCTGGCAAGGGGGGAGGGCCCAGCCACTCGCACTCACACCAGCGCATAGGCTCCCACAAAATCTCAAAATGGCAAGCCAGGAAATTGCAGCTCATGCAACTGGCATGCCCATTGCAGGCAACAAAGGCCTCCTCAAGGAGCTGGAGGGGGAAAAGTAGTGTTAGCTGGCAGGCTGCACTGTGGACCATTTAGGGATCCAGGCACTCATCACAGAGGTGGTGGTGAAAAACTCCTCAAACAGCTGGATTGCTTGGAGGGTTAGCCTTCACCCAGGGGGAGCCAGGCACTGTTTGTGGACTGGGGCTACCTCCTCTGGGAGCTGCAGCAATAGGGCCAGCCATCACAGGAGCCAGTGGGGTTGCAGGCCATCCCAAATTGGAGCCAGGTGCCAATTGCAGTCAGGAGACTCCTCCAGGAGCTGGAGGGGGAGGACCAGCAATAGACACCACATAAGTACCCTGCAGGTCTTCACACAAAACCAGTGAGAGAAGGGAGGGCCCCAAAACACCAGCAGCACAGAAACCCAGCTAGGCTACTGGAGGCTCAGCTTTCCTAGAGGCTGACACTCAGAATCAGCCCTGACTGTGACAGCCATAGGCCCTGCCACCCCAAGACCACACAGCTAGACTGTAGACTGCAGAGATTTGATCAAGAAAAAGAGGCAGTATCAGGAAATGGATTGCTGCTAATCTCAAACACCTCAGTTACTTGGAGAGCTACATGAATTATTAATCCCAAACATATCCTTTTCAAAAGTTACTTCCAAGCCTCACAATTAGTGTGTTTTAAGTAAATACTATTTATACCATAGTGTAGCCCAACTCACATATTTTTACTCCTCCCTTATCTTAATCCACCTAAGTACCCAAGACCTTCTTCCCACTCTTGTTTATCAGTGTACTCACTCTTCTGCTACAACTCATTCCCAGTCCTCAAGTTAGGTGGGGAGTATTCCTCCCCACCTAAACCCTTTCTTTCTTTCTTTTTTCTTTTCTTTCTCTCTTTTTCTTTTCTTTTCTTTCTTTCTTTCTTTCTTTTGTGTGTGTGTGTGTGTGTGTATGTGTGTCGATGTGCTACTAGGGACTACACATTTTTTTTCTGCTAAAAGCACACAGGTCCTGGCTCCACCTGGACCAATCAGAGCTCAGTAAGGGTGAACAGGGAAGTAGATGTGGCATATATATATATACTTATACTGTTCACTCACACGTGAGGCTTGCTGATTCTCCCCCTCCTCATTTCTATATAATAGATAAGTTGGTTTTCTCTCTCATATCCCTGCTATCTTTGCTACTCCTTAGCACCCTTCAAAGTTATTTCTACTTTAGTCAACTTAATCATTTTTTCTCCTTATACAACAGTCTTAACATATCTACATCCCTATTACAACTAGCTCAGTTGTAGCTCAGGGTGTGATTAAAAGCGGGGGTTACCTTGGAGGGTATGCGTATATAGTTATATTCATAGGCAGTTGAAAGAGGGATTAAAGGAGAAAGATATCTCTGAAGGTCTGGTTATTTTGCCTGGATTGGTGGTTCTGTTTTAGGAGCAGCTCAAAAACAGTGTATGAGAAAGGATAGAAGGAGTGTCTCTCAATCAGCCAACTGGAAGGAAAGAAGCAACACATACAACCAATTCAAAATACAACCAGACAGCCCAAGTTAATGACCTAAAGGTCATCCCAAGAGCAACAAGTAAAGAAAATCTAGGAGACTGCAACACTGAACTCCACAAATCTCCTAATACAGAAGGGTGCTCCACAAAGGCAGGGAAGCAAAGCAGAGTAATAAAAAAAAAAAAAAAAAAACAGCAATAGACATTCAAAATGGGGGAAAAAGAATCAGTCCATCACCAAAAGGAAAGGAAGAATCCCCAGAAAGATCACTAAATGAAATAGAGGCAAACAAACTATCAGATATGGAATTCAAAGAATGATGATAGAGAAGTTCAATGAGCTCAGCCAGCTCAAAGAAAACTATAAACAACTCCAGAGGAACTACAAAGAACTCTAGAGAAGTTACAAGGAACTTACTGAGAACTACACCAGCATCAAAAAGGACTTAGAAACTATCAGTAAGAGCCAGGAGGAAATGAAGAATACAATTTCTACGTGGATGGAACTGGAGAGTATTATGCTTAGTGAAACAAGCCAGTCAGTGAAGGACAAATATCATATGATCTCACCCATTATGGGACAATAATGAGCAAAACTAACAACAAGCAAAACAGAACCAAGTATATGAATACAAGGAATAGGCCTTCAGTGGTCAGGGGGAACGGGGTTGGGGGGAGGGGGGAGGCAGAGGCAAAGAAGGGGAGCAGCTTAGACAAGAACCTAGTATAAA
>PVIW01007003.1:0-39433 GCA_004026585.1 Noctilio leporinus | reverse complement strand
AATTGACTTTGGGGGCAATGGGTGGGTGGGGAGGGGGACAGAGGGGAGCAAAAAGGGGATGGATGTAATACAACAACAATAAAATTTTTAAAATAAATAAATAAATAAAACACAAATTGCTAACAAAATTTATATATTATACACTCATAAAAAAGCACATATTTTGTAACAGTGTATAAGAAAGATAGCATGTCTTCTATGTAATATACATCCACATTTTCTTACTTTTTTCTTCTTTAACTGCATTTGATTTTTCTGAGTTATTACAAGTAACATGATTTTCCCATAATGTGAAATAATTCCAATCTAACAAAATGTAACCTGCAGTAATGCAAATACAAGTAATATACAAAATTATACCTTATTTAGTAATATCTATTCATAACAAGATTATTTTAAAGCATTCGTAAGTTAGTTGGTTCTTATTCATTCAGACATTCATTCTATGTCTTTTGATTGTTACATTTAATCCATTTACCTTTGTTTATTTTTTATAGGTACCTATTCATTATCTATTTTTCCCTTTGTACCTGTGTTGCAGTCTGTCTCTCTGTTTCTTCATCTTCTTAAAGCAGACCCTTTAGCATCTCATGCAATGCTGGCTTGGTGGAAATATATTCTTTTAGCTTCTTTTGCCTAGGAAACTCCTTATTTCACCTTCCATTTTGAATGAGAGCCTTGTTGGATAGAGTATTCTTAGTTGCAGGCCTTTGTTTTTCATTGCTTGAAACATTTTTTACCATTTCCTTATGGCTTTCTGTTGTATTTCTGTTGGGAAATCAGCTAATAACCTTATTGGAGCCCCCTTGTATGTTATTAGCTGTTTCTCTTTTGCTGCTTTTAGGATTATCTCCTTGTCTTTGAAATTTTCCATTTTAATGATGATGTGCCCTGGAGTGGGCCTGTTCAGGTCCATCTCCTTGGGACCCTCTGTGCTTCCTGAGCCTGCATGACTTTTTCTCTCCTCAAGTTAGGGAAGTTTTCTGTTATTACTTTTTCAAATAGGTTTTCTATCCTTTGCTCCTCTTCTTCTCTTTCTGGTAAGCCTATGATATGAATGTTATTATGTTTCATGTTGTCCTGCAGCTCTCTTAAAACCTCTTCATTCTTTTTCAGTCTTTTTTCATTTTGTTGCACTGCCTGGGAACTTTTTTCTACATTGACCTCCAGCTTGATGATCCGATCCTCTGCTTTCTCTAGCCTTTTTTTGATTCCTTCTACTGTGTTCTTCAATTCAGAAATGGTATTCTTCATTTCCTCCTGGCTCTTATTGATGGTCTCTATGTCCTTTTTAATGCTAGTGTAGTTCTCAGTAAGTTCTTTGTAGCTTCTCTGGAGTTCTTCATAGTTCCCCTGGAGTTGTTTGTAGTTTTCTTTGAACTTGCTGAACTCATTGAGCTTCTCTATCATTATTATTTTGAATTCCATGTCTGATAGTGTGCTTGCCTCTATTTCATTTTGCACTCTTCCTGGGGATTCCTCCTTTCCATTTGCTGAGGGTTTATCTCTTTGTCTCCCCACTTTACGTGACTCTTGTTTGTTTCTGCTTCTTGGATTGGTCTGCTTTGACTTACTCTCTTAGTGGTGTGACCTTCTGTGGTGTAGAGGTGCACATTTTTTAGTTCCTGGCTCTGCACTTGGTGATGTTAGCTCATGTCCCAGTCTGGGCCTAGTCAGCCAGTTGGAGACTACCAGAAATCCACTGTCTTTGTCTGTCTCCTTTGGTTGTTAGTCCAAACAACCTGTCATCTGAAGTGGATTTTAGGCACTGCTGGGTGGGGCAGGTTAATTCCTATGGGTGGGGCTGTGGCTTCCCCTCAGGCTCCTGCCCTTTGGAGAAGAGTGGTCTGCTGGCTGTATGGGGGATGCATCTACACTGAACTCACAGGCAGCTCCCTCAACTCTCCCCCTAAAGCCACTGCTCCAAACTATCCCCAAACATCTCTAGTCCACTCTGTCCTTTCCCTGTGGAGCCCAGGGTAGGTGGGTGCCTCTGTATTTTCATGCATGGTCCCTTTAAGAACTTGGTCTCTTTGTCAAGCCGGTTAAATCTGTGGCATTTTGCTTTTCACAGCTGAGTGCTGTTTTACTCTCAGCTTGTTTGTTGCTGTAGGCTAGGAACCCCAGTTGGGGGTTTAGAGCCCATGCTTCTGAGGTGAAACCCTGGGCTGCAAGATGTTTCTCCATCCCTTTAGCTGCTGCCCATGGGAGCCCCACCAGCCTCTCGAGGTTTCATACTTCCTACCAGTCACGTTGTGATGAAGCGGCCTCTTCTGTCCTGTCTGTGGTAATAAGGATTCTCTCCAGTTGGTGTTCTGTTGGTTATTCTGGATGATTTCTCCTCAATTAAGTTGTAATTCCAGTTTGGTTTTGGGAGGAGCAGTTTCACTTACTCCTCCGCCATCTTGGTTCTCCCACACAAACTTTTAATTGCCTTTGGATCGATACTTTCAGGCTAGGCCTCATACTACCTCATCCAGGAAATCTCTACTTTCTCTAACTTGAGCACATTGCTTGAATTCCTGTCTTGGCATTTTTTAACCCCATCTTGGAACAAAGCTATCAGCCTTCTGTGCCAGACTGAAAGTGCTTTTACACACTAACCATGTTCTAATCATATCTTTACAGCCAATAGAACCTACCACGGTAGGTGGTACAGAACAGGCACTTTGTAAACATCTGTTGCCTGACTGTGGCTGGGGAACACATGCTTAAATTGCAAAAAGAAAAAATAAGGAGGATTCAGAGATTAATAAGCCATGACTATGGAGTGATTACAGTTGCTGGTGGCACTAACATGATCCCTTATTTTGTTTCTTTCTTTCCTATCTCTTACTCTTACTTATTTTCTTTATCCATTTTATTCTTCTCCTGACTGTAGCATCCTTATTTTTGCCAGTGTGCACCATGACCATTATTTAATCCTGCTGATGGCCCTTAAGGGGAAAGAGGTTTCCCTTGACATCTTCATATATTGTCCCCTTGTCCTTCTAGTTAAGCTTTGATAAAAACCATTTTCCTATCTACTACAAGTTCTTAGAAGAAAAGTTCATTAAGCTTATGAGCCAATTCTACTTTTGGAACCTGTGATAAAAATACATAGTGGGAAATTACGCTCCTTTATGTAATGGCACTTACTAGCCTGGCCAGATACCAATCACCACTCTGTATCAATAACATTCTTTAGCTCTTGAATATTGCTTAGCCAAAACTTTATTTCTTGTCTACAACTAAACTTTAAGAACTAATTGTCCAGCCCTGGCTAGTGGCTCAGGGGATAGGCGCCAGCCTGTGAACCCAAAGGTCACTCGTTCAATTCCCTGATTGCACATAATCAGGTTGCAAGCCAGGTCTCCAGTCAGGTCTGTAGCTGGAGGCAGGTGAAAGGCAAAATACATTGATGTTTCTTTCCCTCTCTGCCTCTCTCCCTGCCCTTCTCTCTGGAAATAATAAATACAATTTTTAAAAAAGAACTAGTCATCCAATTTTCAAACTTTCCTTCCTTGGCATTTTCTCAGTAATTCTTGTTAAGGACAAAGTTGTGCCCATGTAGAATCACCTAGAAGCTTGCTTGGTGTCTTCTGAATTTTCAACCATTCACCAAGCAATGCAGTGACACAAACAAATAAGTTATGGCCAGTCCTTTGCCTCACTAAAATGCAGTTTTATAAATAAAGCTATTATGAACTTTGAATTTTATATTCCACTTTCTGAAAAATGGCACTTTCAGCTCCTGACACCTAATCTCAGCATGACTCTTGCATTCCTGCTGCTTTTCTTTGCAGTGAATAAAGTCAATCATCATGTTCTTCCCTCTTTTTATCAAAGAAGCAAAAGAGAAGAAATAATATTTGTTGTTTACTTATTTTAGTAGGTTTTTTTGTATACAAGGCAATTACATTTAGACCACCCAACAACTTAAGGATGTAATATTGTCCCCATTTTACAGATGAGGTTGCTGAAGTACCCTCTGAACTTAATTTGTCCAAGGTCACCCAACCAGCAAGAACCCAAGTTGGAAATTGATAGGTTCTTTGTAGCTTTAAATTGTGTGCTCTCTCTATTCCACAGCATTTCTACCCTTGGGTAAATCAATACCTGTGCTGAAGAATGAATCCCTTTTGTTGGGCACTTGCACAATAGATATGGGCCCTTCCTATAGACTCTGGCATCAAATTTCCACAGGGTCAGCCCCATTCTCTACTCACACACCATCCATCAATGGAAGTCAGAATGCTTTCTCAGCTGTACCATCTACTCTGATATGAGTCCTTTTTGTTCTCTGGGAACCTTACAATCTATCTTCTCTACTATGTAATCATGGCCCAGAATGAACCCCTTCTTTTTTTACTAAAAAGCCCCTAAAGATATGAAAAAGACTTTAAAATGCACCTAGGGAATCCCCCAAGAATGCATTATAAAAGGAGTAAAGCCAGTTTTTGCTCCTAATTGTTTTCTTAAAGAAAGTGTTAACACTGTTCTGGAAAAAAAGAGAAGTGTGCTCCTTTAATTTATCTTACCAAGGAGATTTTTAACGGTATAGTGGTATAGTTTTCCATTGATGCTATCTGAAACCCAGAGAAATCTAAATTTTGGCATTAACAGAATTATAATAATCAGGAATAAAGGCCAGTTTAAATTATAAGGGTAACCCTCTTTAAGAAAATCTACTACCTTAAGATATAAATTTATGAAATACATAGCAACCAGACTAGTACTCATACTGCAAAATATTCCTCACTCTTTCAAGATGTGCTATGGGACTTCTTTTATTATAAAGCTCTCCAATACATCTGGAATTGGAGTAGTTTTCCAAAAATTAAAAGATACACCTTTTTTAAAGAATCCTCACCAGAGGATGTGCTCATTGATTTTACATAAAGAGAGGGGAAGGGATAAAGAAGGGAGAGAAAAAGGGAGAGAAACATTGATGTGAGAGAGAAACATCAATTTGTTGCCTCTCAATCAGGGGCTAAGACTGTGCCCTAGGCATGTGACCTGACCGGGAAGCAAACCCATGACCTTTCAGTGCACCACATGATACTCCAACCAACTGAGCTATACTGGCCAGGGTGAGATATACCATTTTTTAAGGAGGACATTTATTGTATAAATGTGGGACTATGCATGTAGTAGGCATTCAGTAAATATTTTCTGACTGAATAACAGAATAGAAATCTAAAATGCAGCTGTTTTTCTTTCAAGTACATTCAATACCTTGAATTAACAGCTTTAAAAAATTGTCAAATGTTGCAGGTATCTGCTCTAATGAGTAGACATAAATCATTTGTAATCACCAATATTGATTTATACTAGGTGAGCTCAGTTGTCTCAAAGAGGTTAAGCATGACCCCTGCCATCTTGTTTACAATATTAATTTTCTCAGTAAATTTTCCTTGATAGCTAGGGCAGTGGTGAGGCTCTATAGCTCATCATTCAAAGGATTCCAACTTCATTAAAAATTCAAGAAATTTAGCTACAAATCAAAGCCTGAAAAGAAGGGATGATATTTGGCAGGGTCTCCTCATAGTATTGAATCAAAGGTAGGGGTGGTAAAAGTTTAAAAACACTTTTTGTTAGCTGTTGATTGATTACTGAACATACTCAAGAGAAAATTATTATAAATCTTTATTTTAGCCAGTAAATATTGAGTGTCTACTCCACATAAAGATTTCCACCTACAGATCTATATTTAGAAATGTATATGTATTTGGCAGCAAATTAAGGGGAAATATTTTGAAAGAAACTCCTAGAAGTAATGAACTAGAAGTGGACAGGGAGGAAATGGTTCAGAGACAATATGAAACTGGGATCAACCAAAGCAGAATGTGCTAGACAAGAAAGAGGAAATGTAACTGTGTGTAGATCAACCTTCCCCAATATTCAAATGTTGCTGAGGATTGGTCTTGTTCATCACAACACAGAAGTTTGAATTTCAGTGTAGTAATCAGCTCTTCTGAACCCACAGACTTCAGAGGTGAGGGTTTGATGACAAATTTGTTGGCACAAGGCATTCTAGATGATTTTGTACACTCTACCATTTTATTTACTTCCCCAGTGGAGAAGCAAAATATTACCCTTGGGAACAACAGGCTTAAGGGAGATCGACTGTTATGAGAACAATATACTGAGCAAACAGGCAGAACCTAACTCCCTTATGAGAGGAAGTTAATTCAGGATATTAAGTTGGGCAGTTAGAACAGCAGGTAGATTGAGAATGATCTTGAAGGTTGATCCTGGTTCTCTGTTAGGATCAATAAAACATCCAGACCATGGGGTTGTGGTGACCAGCACTTCTGTGGATGAAAAGGACAGTGAGAGGTAAGAATTATCTACCTATATGGATTCTTATCAACAGTAACCAAAATAAAGCATTCTGATTTTTGTTGGGATGGAGAAAAATTATATCTATAAACATATACTAAAATCCTACTGGACCCTCACTTCTTGTGCTAGAAATGTGAAGGAAATCAAAAGAGAATAATAGAAAAATACAAATTGCACCTACTTTTGAGGCACAATTTTATTAGGGAAATAACACATGAAACAATTTAAGGATAACTGTACACATATGCACACATTGTAAAACGAGATTGTGATTGAGACCCTATAGAGTGCTGGGTACCTCACTGACACTTCATGTGGATTACCTCATTTAACTCTAATGAAAACCTATCAGGGAGTTTTATTACTATAATTATTCTCTATTTTGTTGAGAATTGCAGCACTGATGTGTGTGATGGGGCCAGAACTCAAAGTCAGGTCTGTCTGACAAGAAAAGACCATGCTCTTCACTACTACAATATCCTTCTTCCTTGTGACATGATAAGTCCTCTAGTACAAACCAAAGATACCTTGTTACTATGACTATTGTAGCTTCCTAACTGCTATAAATTTGACAAGCTCAGTGAAGAAAAGAAGTCTAGGAGCAGAAAGCTTCAAACAGAAAATGTGACATAGAGAGTTCTTGAATGCCACAGGATGGAGATTAGAGAGAAGCAAGTAGGAGGGGTACTAAGGTTTTCTCCATTGTCAAAGTCAAACACCAGGATGAAGAGTGAAGATGCAAGAAAATAAATGTCATGACTATTCAGATGCCTAACACCATGAATATATGAGAGGTATGAGAATGATGAACTAGGGTATTTCAGTTCTCCTGGCTATAAGGGAATAAAGAAGGCATAAAAAGTCTAGCAAATGCTATTTCTTGACTCAGAGGACAAGATGCACATAAGAGACCTATTAGAAAAATAGGTTAAAAAGTGAATTTGTCATTCAAACATTGATGCAATGTTTTCTGAGTTCCATTTATTTAAGATTTTTGCTATTAAGTAATAGAATCTATATTAGTAGAGTAAATAAAAACTAAGGTATTTATACAGATTTTTTAGGTCTCCCAACTTTTGTATGAAACATTTTGACAGTTGAGTCCAAAAGTATGAGTTTGTTATTCTTTGCACAACTTACCAGGATAATTGTTGCCATTCTTCACATTTAGGCTAGGTATGTCACGTAATGACACATCACATATCATTTAGCACAAGATATTTCCTGGCCCATTTCATCATCTGTCATGTTGACAAATGGGACAGAACAGTGGGAAAAAATATTTGGAACCAAAGAGTATAGTTGAGTTAGAAATATCTCTCACCAGGCCTCAATAATGCCTATTTCCCTGCTTCTAGGTCTCAATAATGTTTGTTTCAGGCATCTCAGCAGAGCATGTCTCCCGGTTTCAATAATACCTGTCTCCAGGTTCAAGGTGCAGAAACAAACATAACAAAATAATTCCCCTGGACACCATGGTGTTTTTCACATTAATGTGCAATTCTTTTAAAACGTGAGCCATCTATAATGTTCTACAAGGTGTTTTCAAATGAAAAATAAACTTTTAAACCGAATCTTCCTGCCATGTGACACAAACTTAAATTATTTTAAGGAAGATACTACGTATAGAGAAACAACCAAAAAAAAAAAAAAATCACCTTCCTTTATTGGTAGAAAAGCTAGGATAGTACCTGCTAAGAATTTCTTTTCTGCCCTTTCAAAGACTGCCTTTAGGTAGTTCTCCTCCTCTTCATCTAGTCTCTCTCAGATATTACTTTCAGGAGCAGGTTTATAAGTATTTGAACCAAGGGATGATCCAAATAATGAGGACTGGTCTATCAAGATGTGCCTACTAATAATTCCTGATATCTATCATTAAATAATTGTCTTTGGTATCAGCCAGATATAATTTTGGAGATAATAATAATCTAAGAGCACACTTGAGTGTTATGTATTTTCTGCTTAAATATTTTTTTTTAATGGTTAGCTTTGAAGGTTTGGAAGAACAGTACTGGACATCTGATTATCTGATTTTTAGGATGTATAGATTATTATTATTATATATATATATACACACACACACATACACACATTATTAAATGATTGTCACAATCAAGTTAATTTAGCTCATCCATTATCTCACATAGCTACCTTCTTTTTGTGGTGGGGACACTTAAGACCTACTCTCTTAGCCAATTTCAAGCATACAGTGTATTATTTCCTGTCATTATGTTGTGTATTAGACTCCCATAATTTATTCATCTTGTAACTGAAAGTTTGTATCCTTTGTCCAACATCTCCCCATCCACCTACACCCTCCTCATGCTACTTCACCCTTGCCTCCAGGTCCTGGTAACCATAGTTTTACTCTCTGCTTCTATGAGATCATCAATTTTAGATTTCACATATAACTGAAGTCAAACAGTATTTGTTTTTCTGTGTCTCATTTATTTCACTTACCAGGCTCAACCATGTTGTCACAAAAGGCAGGATTTCCTTTATGGCTGAATAATACTTCACTGTATGTATGTATATGCCACATTTTCATTATCTGTTCATTCATCAATGGTTGTTTTCCATATCTTGGCTATAATGAATAATGGTGCAGTAAATGCAATGAACATGAGGATGCAGACATCTCGTTGAGAAGTCCATTTTTTCCCCATAAGGTAAAAAATACATTTTTTCATTTCCACCAATAACTTTATTGATTTGGATATTTTGAGTACACTGGCTATCTCCTATGTGGTATAACGTAGATTGTTCTCAATAATGTCTCAGTTTGTATCAACTTCAACTGGTCTACCTGACTATAGAACATCATCCAGCAAGGAAGCCCCAGCACAAAACTTTGCAAACCACTTTTGATAAGTTTGATCAGTCACAGCAGCTTCTCCATACACTGCACAAATATAGATTTTTTGCATTTCAGTTGTGTTTTTACCTTTCTTGAAATCATAAAGCATAATATACCCAAAATGTTGCATATTTTCTTCCATCTTCAGTATTAAAATGGATACACAAAATTTCCCCAATTTTGGTAAGTCTTTTTTAAATGCATGCTGGTATGACAGCTGTCACAATACAATCTAACAAAATTGTTTTGAATGAAGTTAAAGACTAAAACTAAGCACTATTAGAGAAACTTATGGGGAAAAAAAAAACCTTTTTGGCCAACCCAATATATACAAGTATATACAAGTGGGATTGTTGCATCGTATGGTATCTGATTGGTATAGCCCAATAATTGCTCTCCTTATCAAACTATATGAGGTCTGTCTTGAAAGTATCAAGCCAAAATCAATATATTTAAAACAGTTTGCATGGCCGATACTTTTGGGACAGACCTCATATATCTCTCCCTTCCAGCAGCAATTAATCTTCATTCATTCTTCAGATCACTCCACACCACCCCCTTTTCCAAGAGGTTTTCCTGGATTATCTCTAGAACAGGTCGTGAGTTTGGGCTTCCACAGATGGACCCTTACTCCTGAGTTATGCTCCCAACTTCCAGTCTTGTGATTGAAACTTTGAAACTATTAACATCTCAGAGGTGCTGGGGGAAGGTAATTTTTTTGCAGTTTTATATTGGACACCAAACAATTTTCCATGCTCATGAATACTTTATGGTGATTTTTAAGCATATAAAAGAATACCAAGGCAAATTCTTTTCTTTCTTTTATTTTTAAGATTTTATTTATTATTTCCAGAGAGAGGGGAAGGGGGAGAGGCAGAGAGGGAGAGAAACATCAATGTATGGTTGCCTTTCACCTGCCTCCAGCTATGGAACTGGCTGGAGATCTGGCTTGCAACCTGGTTATGTGCCCTGGCTGGGGAATGGAACCAGCGACCTTTGGGTTTGCAGACCAGTGCCTACCCAGTGAATCCACCAGCCAGGGCTTCCAAGGCAAATTCTTATTAAGGGAATACCAGAGAAAAGGGGGAATTATATATGCTTAATTAGATATTCTGGATAATTGAAGATTAAGAACTATGCTGTTTTCCATTGTGTTTGCTAAAGAAAATAAATTCTGCTAAGATATCAGAACTCACTGTCCATAGTAAATAATGATATACTTAAATTATTCTTTATTTATAGAGAATCTTTCAGAGTATCTGGTCATTATTTTGAGCATTAATTCTGATTGGCCACAACTACAAATGAAAATGGAAAAGAAAGAAAGAATAGGACTTGATGCATTGTGTGCTCAGTATATTTCCTAAAAATTATTTTCTGACTGAGTTTGTTTCATGATTTGTCTCTTTCATGCAAAAGCAAAATGAGACAAAAAACAGAGTTTTGTTTTAAAAATGGTTAAAGTTAATAAATGAATAATGCTTAGATAATTGAAAGCTCTGGGTAGTTGTATTGCCATTAATGATGGTTTTGCAGAGACTATTGAAGAGCATCTAACAGTCCCCATGGAGTTGTGCTTTCCAGTATTTCACATGCAGAGGATGCTCTTGATATGAGGTTGCCAACCCTGAGCTTTGAGCAAATTCTACAGGATGAGTAAAGGACCCAGCGACCCATTCACTTTCTTTCTTGATCACTTTTAAGACAACGGACAAGAGTTTGTCATACTTTTGCTTATTACATGACCACAGTGAGAGCTCTGTCTCTCAGGAAGGGGGCTCTGCCTATTATGAGATTGCTGACCCATATGAAAATTGAAACTGTCAGCCCAGCAGTTAATCATAAACCCCTAGATCTAACAGAAAAAGAAGGAAGGAAGGAGAGGGAGGGGAGGGAGGGAAGGAGGGGAAAGAAGGGAGGGAGGAAGGAAGCATAAAGAAAGTCCTCCCTAACCTACCCCCCAAACTAAGTCACTTAGTATCCCATGTCAAGAAACAACATAAATTCATCCATGCAGCTGCTTAATCAAAAAACCTGGGATTCATCTTTCCTTCCTTTCCATCCTTCATGTTCTGTTCTAACATAATTCATCTTTCATCTGCACCTGCAATTACGTCATTTCATTAGCAAAAACTTTTCATTAAAGTATAATATGTATACAGAAAAGTAGGAAAAGGTATATCAATTCTATGATGTTAAAAAAAAAAAAAAACCCTAAAATTAATTCATCATGCTCCAACCCAGTTTAATCCTAGCCACTATCTCTTAACAAGATGACTCTATTAGCTTTATCACCTGTTTTCTTACTTTCCATTTTTAGCCCCTTATAGGCCATTCTCCATATAAATGTCTGGGGGATCACTTCAAAATATAAACCAGATTATGCTTTCCACAAATTTACCTCCCATCACACTTTCCCTCACTTGACTCACTTGTTACCCTCCAGCCACAGTTGTCATTATTTTCTTGCTGTTTTAATTTTTCCAGTGTCCAGGTATGTGTCTGATTCAAGGCCTTCTACAAGCTGCCTCTCTACCCATAATACTTCCCCTGTGATTGTTCTCATAGGTAGCTACTCCATATCTATCTGGTCTTAGCTTAACTAAGATGGAAGAGAGATCTTCTTAATCATCTCACCAAAACTAGATCACCTCTCCAGGCATATTATTCTTTGTAACAGAAACCGTATTACTCCATCATACATTTATCAAAATAGTAATTTTACAATTGCTTTTTTTTGTTTGTTGATTTAATTTAATTTTATTGTTGTTGTATTACATCCATCCCCTTTTGACTCCCCTCTGTTCCCTTCCCTACCCATGCACTCCCCAACAAAGTCAATTCCACTTATTGTTCATGTCCATGGTTCTTCCATACTAGTTTCTTTTTTTTTCCTTTTTTTTTTTTTAAATTTTATTGTTGTTGTATTACATCCATCCCCTTTTTGCTCCCCTCTGTCCCCCTCCCCACCCACCCATTCCCCCCCAAAGCCATACTAGTTTCTTAACTAAACTACTCCCCTTCTTTGCTTCCTCCTCCCCCCTCCCACCTACCCACTGAAGGCCTATTCATTATATTCATGTATCTGGTTCTGTTTTGCTTTTTTGTTTGTTTGTTTATTTGTTTTTAATTTAATTTTATTGTTGTTGTATTATATCCATCCCCTTTTTACTCCCCTCTGTCCCCTTCCCCACCCACCCACTCCCCGACAAAGTCAATCCCACTTGTTGTCCATGTCCATGGCTCTTCCATACTAGGTTCTTGACTAAATTGCTCCCCTTCTTTGCCTCCCCCTCCCCCGCACCCCTCCCTCTGTCCCCCTGCCCATTGAATGGGTGAGATCATATGGTATTTGTCTTTCACTGACTGGCTTATTTCACTAAGCATAATACTTTCCAGTTCTATCCATATTGTTGCAAAGGGTAGGAGTTCCTTCTTTCTTTCTGCTGTGTAGTATTCCATTGTGTAAATATACCAAAGTTTTTTGATCCAATCATCCACTGATGGGCACTGTTTGTAGCACTTGACTATTGTAAATAGCATTACCATGAACATAGGGGTACATAGATTCTTATGAATTGGTGTTTCAGGATTCTTCAGGTATAGCCTAGTAGTGGAATTGCTTGATCAAAAAGCAGTTCCATTTTTAGTTTTTTAAGGAAACCCCATACTGTTTTCCATAGTGGCTGCACCAGCCTGCATTCCCACCAACAGTGCGCCAGGGTTCCCTTTACCCCACATCCTCGCCAACACTTGTTGTTTGTTGATTTGTTGATGATTGCCATTCTGACAGGTGTGAGGTGGTATCTTTTTTTTTTTTTTTAAGATTTTATTTCATTATTTTTAGAAAGAGGGGAAGGGAGAGAGACAGAGAGATATCAATGTAAGGTTGCTTTTCACCTGCCTCCAGCCACAGACCTGATTGGAGACCTGGTTCGCAACCTTGTTATGTGCCCTGACTGGGGAATCGAACCTGCAACCCTTAGGTTCGCAGGCCGGTGCCCTAACCACTGTGCTACCAGCCAGGGCGAGGTGGTATCTTATTGTGGTTTTAATTTGCATCTCTCTGATGGCTAGTGATGTTGAGCATTCTTTCATATGCCTCTGGGCCCTTTGTATGTCTTCCTCAGAGAGTTGTCTGTTCAGGTCCTTTGTCCATTTTTTAATTGTGCTGTCTGTCTCCCTGGTGTTAAGTTGCATAAGTTCTTTACATATTTTGGAGATCAAACCCTTGTCTGAGGTATCATTGGCAAATATGTTTTCCCATACAGTTGGTTCCCTTTAAATTTGTTGGTGTTTTCTTTAGCTGAACAGAAACTTCTCAGTTTAATATAGTCCCATTTGTTTATTTGTTAGTTTGATTTCTTTTGCCCTTGGAGGAGTATCAGTGAACATATTTCTGTATAGGATATCTAAACTTTTACTACCTCTATTTTTCTCCAGGACCTTTATGGTGGCACTGCTTATGTTTAAGTCCTTTATCCATCTTGAGTTTATTCTGGTGTATGGTGTAAGTTGGTGGTCTAGTTTTATCTTTTTGCATGTTGCTGTCCAGTTCTCCCAACAGCAGTTGTTGAAGACACTGTTTTTACTCCATTTTATGTTCCTTCCCCCTTTGTCAAATATTAATTGACCATAGAGTCCTGGGTTTATTTCTGGGCTCTATTCATATAAGCATTCTTAATGAGATTCCTTTGAATAGCCAGTTATTTGAGCATATTTAAAATAGAATTTTATTTTTGTCCTGGCCAGGTAGCTCAGTTGGTTAGACTGTTGTCCCAATATACCAAACACCAAGGTTGCAGGTTTGATCCCCAGTCAGGGCACATACAGAAACAACCAATGAATGCATAAATAAGTGGAACAACAAATTTCTCTCTCTCTCTCTCTCTTTCTCATACATTTCAAAAAAATAAAATAGAATTTTATTAGGAAAATATGGCTTACCTGTAACCTTTTAGGGATATACTGTCATTACCCCAAACAAAATAATAAAGGTAGATTTGCCTTATACCCTGGCCATAGACTAAGCTTTGAGCTTGGCACACCAACTGAGTACAGGGAGACCCTAACTCTGGCATCCCACTTCCCTAATTTAGGCCATGTCACACACTGATTTTAATCTTATTACAGCCCAGATACTAAGACCAGACAATCTTTTCACAAATCTGGGTCTTTGAACTGGGGAGGGGGTTTATGAAGCAGGGGAAGCTGTGTCTGTTACTCACTGCTAACCCATCCCTGCTGCTGCTGGAAAGAGAAAATAACTAACTCTAAATGTACATCCTACTGCTTGTGAGTCAGGAGTGTCATTTTCATTTATGAAAGATGGAACATTATTTTCCTCTAACATTTCAAGTGAATAACTTTACATACATTTCCCCCCAATTTCCATAGGAATTTGATGCCATGGAAGCAATCAGCAGCATGTCCCCAGAGCCTGGCAGAAAGTCTTATTTTTTTTCTTACAGGTATGTCGAGATCAATAGTTTTGAATTCCTCTCTTCCTTCCAATTATGTTCCTGGTGAAACCCACCCTAATTTAGGAGTCCAGCAGGAGATATGGGGTCTGAATTCTAATGTTATTTTAGCATTTGGGACTCACATTTCTATTGTCTTAAAAGCCAAGCCTCAGAAGTTCTGAAAAGCTTCCAAGCCATGTCCCCATTAAGAGGCATTTACCTCCCACTGACACTCTCAAAGGTAAATTTATCACTATCTATGTCAAGGAAAAGAGTGGAAAGAGCATAGGAGATGCTCTCTCTGTTCACTCTCCAGGGCATAGTTTCTGATTCCACTGTAACTATCAAGTAAATACACCTAATAGAACAAAACAGAAAATTTGTTCCAGAAGAGGAAAGACGGGGTCTTTGAATTTTATACTATATTGCATTTCTGGTGCTATGGCTCACCTCCAGTAGCATGGCTACTTTTCCAATTGGCTATATTTCTCTCTCTTTTCCTCAGGTCTAATGTATGAATCACAGATATGTGTAATGTGACCCATGCCTATAAGAATTTCTCCACCTGGGATTGGGGAATCTTGGTGGGTTACATTTTTTCCCTTTTGTATTTCTGGGAATCTATGAAGTGACTTTGCTGGGGAGCATTCTCACCCCCTTAAAATAAGTTCCTTTGATCACAAATTCCAACCCCCCATGCACTTCTTTCTGTTCAATTTCTCCTTTCTTGAGATCTGGCTCACTAGCTCCCTTGCCCCTAGGATGCTGAAGATTTCTTCTCTCAGGTCCTGAGGCGATTTCTTTTGCAGGTTGAATGGCTCAGTTTTACAACTTTGGTTCCATGGCAGCAGTTGAATGCTTTCTGCTGGCAGCCATGCCTTATGACCACTACCTTGTTATTTGAAGCCCCCTCTGTTATCCATCCCTTATGAATCTCCACACATGTATCCTGCTTGCGAGTGGGTCTTGCCTGGGTGGGTTTCTAACCTTGTGATACTGTCATCATGACTTTTCACTGTCATTATGTACAGTCTATTAAATTGACCACTTCCTCTGTAACCTGGCTTCCCATGCTGCAGCTGGGCTATTCTGGTCCTGAGATGGATAAAAACCACCTTCCCCTGGTCTCCTTTGTCACCATGGTGTTCTTTCTGCTCATTGTAGCTTATAATATCCATATTGTTGTTGCTGTCATCAGAATTCTGTCAGCGGCAGATAAACAACAAGACTTCATCATTATTGCTCCTACCTCATAGTGTTCACTCTGTATTGTGGAACATTAGGAACAATGTATGCCATTCCCACAGAAACCCAGGTTCCTGTCCTTAATAAGATCTATGTGACACTATGTTTACTTTCATGGCCAACACTGTCATGTACAAGCCTGTGAAACAAGGATGTTACAAAGTCAGTAAGAGGGTTCGTGAGTCAGTGGATATATGCTATAGGTACCTAATAGCCCATGCCACATTGAGAGACACCCTTTTTTCAGAGTAGCCTGGGCTTCTGTGAAGGAGGCCAGGCACTAGGGTGAGTACTGGGGAGTTCAGACCACTGCCACTCCCTCCTCCCTCCTCCGGGGGAATGGCCAGTAGAACAGCAACCCTTTGTCAGGTCTTTCAGCCTAATTCCCTTGGGATCTCTACATTAATCCTTGCATGATAAAATTAAGTTTGCCAGACAAATGTGACTCTGTCAGGGTATACCATATTATACAGATACTTTTTAGGAGAAAATTTTGTGGCAAGTTTTCATGCCACAAAAGTGCCCCCATGTCTATCCTCATGTGTATATGTTATAAAACTATCTGTTGATTCTAGGTTTTGGTCATATCATGTAAAATTGCCCATGTGCACTAACACACTGTACACGCATGGTCACCACACTCTTCTTGTCCAAACTTATCCTTCAGTGTTTCCTATTACACCCTCTTATTTTCTGCCTAACAAAGCCCTTTACTGTGTTTCTCCTCAGGGTTCTTACCTATTCACTTTGCCTTCTGTTATACCTGAGAGCATCTATATCTCTACTGGTCAGAACCAGATCTAAAATCCTAAAACAGCTATTGACTGTGTCACTCACTTGAACAGTTAATTAAGTCCTTTGAAGGTTGGAATAACATTATCCTATTCTTCTTAATGGCCTGTACCATGGTGCTATGCACAGAGCAGATGCAAAATAATTATTTGTTGATTGAATGAATAAATGACTAATCAAAACAATGGATGTTTGGTGGATGAAGAGTGAAATAAATCACTTTTTCTGCCAGCTTCTTCTTCATGGTCATAGATACCCTCAGCTCCCTCCAGGTTGCTCTGACTAAGCTTCCAAGTCTTGCTTCTTGACATGCTCCCTTATCTACCTTCCCCACAGTGGCCAGATATATCTTTCTAAACTCCAAAATTTATCCAGCTTTTCCCTATTATCACTATCCATTGATTACCAGTGGCCTGGGATGGAGTTGGAGCTCCTCAGCCTGCCCTTTAGCCACCTCTTGAGTTAAACCCCCACCAATCCCCTTCTCTATCTTTGTGCCCCAGGCACACCAAACTTCTCAGATAGACTTGGAAGCTCCTTAAATGAAAGGACATATGCTGACTATATCTCTTCCACAACATCTAGATCCAGAGCAGGACAAAAAAAAAAAGTGGTTGCTCAATAAGACATTTTCAATGGAATTAAAATGTAACCCCCACCTTCCTTTCCTCTTTGTTTCCATATATTGGCTTCTGGCCTATGAATCACATTGACTTGAGGGAAAGGTATTATTGATTGGCTGTCAGTGATGTGCGTGCGTGTGTGTGTGTGTGTGTGTGTGTATAACATCCTTTCATCTACCAACCCCCTCCAGGTGGTTACCACCAGGAGCACAGACAGACTCCCTCCAAAAAACCTCCACCTACAATATGAGTCAAATAATTCCAAGCAGTTTGGGAAACACTTTCCCAGCTGGTTCTTCCTACTCCCTTCCCAACTACCCACAGACCTCCTTCTAGTATAGGATCTAATTGTCTGTAATCTAGTTTTAACTTCTTGTAATTACCTCAGTTAGGAAATAGAGACTGCAAAACACACTCCTTGTGGTTAAAACCTGGATCCAAAGTAGAAGTGTAATTACTTTTCAGTCTCTCAGGATTTCTGCTTTGCCTTCTATGCAGATGCAGTGTGGGAATGTTTCATCTGCTCCATCCACACATGTCTTTTTATTTTCTTGAGTCCAGAACTTAGAAATCTTCAATGACTTTCCATTGCCCTTAGCACAAAGTCCAAATGCCCCATGAAAGTGACCAAAATTTCCATCACAACATCCAAAGACATGTAGTTTATCTAGAGCCCATTTATGGCCAAAAAGTAAAACTCTTGCCTCAATCTCTATTCTCAACTTTGGTTGCTATTTTGCTCACTGAACTTTCCTCCACAAATTTCTTTAAGTTCTTCAAGCCTGCTTGTCTCCTCAGAACTTTTACACATGCTATTCTTTCTCCCCTTTCTCACTCCACTTTTCTCCTGGTTTGTTCTTTGGGTTCTACTCAGTCTTTTTATGATATGCTCTTAAGGCACCTGGACATATCCACTTTTTCATTATAAATTTCTCACAACTGCAATTGAATAATCTGAGGGATAGATATAGACATATAGATATATACAGGAGTGGCAAAAACAGATTTACAGTTGTCATACAAATAAATAATACAATAAATAATAATACAAGAATAAGCTGTTCATGTACTCAAAACTGTAAACCTACTTTTATCAACTCCTTTATTCTCTACCTGGACTATATACTTCACAAAGGCAGGATCCATGTTTGTTTTATTTTAACACTACATCCCCAGTACTCAGCAGAGTGTTTAACACAGAATAATTGTACAATAAATACTTGTTAATAAGAGAATGAAAGAGAGTCATCTAAAGTCATTTCATTTCCTTGGTAAAGAGTTGTGTTGCTCTAACTTCCAATGTGTTTACTTAATCTTCTTGTGGGCCAATTAGTTTCACTCTGTTCCCCAAAGCACTGTGTACCTTTGTATTCCCCAACAATTATCTCACGAATACACATACACATAGTTTCCCTGGGGGAACTTAAGGAGGGTACATGCCTCAGGACAATCTATTCCCACTAGTAAGAAACATTTCAAAATGCACGTCATGCTCACAATAGTAGTATAGTTTCCCTGATGAACACAGAAGGCAACATTTTTTTCATTACTGTGCTTTGCTTGATGTACTGCCTCTGCATTGCAAATAGATATTTTCTATTTAGTAAAACATTGTTAATGATTGGACAAAGTAATAGCAAATCATATTAAATTTTCATATCTCTGTACAATCCAAAAAGAAATTATCCCCATTAACCTGATCAATACAGCTGTCATACTAGATTAGAAGAGCTTCAGCTTCAATTTATACCTTAACCCCCACTTCTTTGACCAGATGGCTTGCTGGTACCTCAGTGATTGCTCTGGAAAGAGGAAGAGGAACACTAGAATGGGTAAGTCAGGGGCAAGAAGAGGCAAAAAGGGCTTCAGGCTTGGCCTAAAGAAAGCTTACCTGTCTCAACATCATGACCGTACACATTAGCATTACCTGTCTCAACATCAGGAAACTGTACATATTAGCATTTCTATAGAAAGGAGGAAGGCTAGGAATTGGGCAAGGCTGCATGGATCTCAGGGCAGTGGCACTAACTGTGAAAGATTACAGTTGTGCTCCAGAGCAGCATATCTTGAAGTAGAACCTCAGAGAGAGAACCTACAAAAAGAATTAGTGCCTTAGGAAGAAAGGACTGCCAAGAATTAGGTATCAGGAACCCAGCCAAATAGATTGGGTTTCAGAGTGGGATTCAGAAGTTAATTATTGTAAAAACCAAGAATAGAGGCAAATGATATTCAAAGCATTCTAATAATGGAAACCAAGATTTCTAAACTTTAACCCATTTCTGTTTTTTCTTCTTCTGAAGCTCTACAGGCTCCTCAAGTTTGCCTTCTATGTCCAACTTGATCTGTAGCGCAAGACCAGTGCTGGCATAAATGTGAATAAAGACACAAACGAAGTGTGCCAACATAGTGTCTAGTCTCACGATTTTTCTATCTAGCCAAGATTGGGGTTTAATAAAGTTGATATCAAACTGTGTTTCACAATATTACTAAAGTAATAGGAGGGATTGTATGACAAACCTCTCAGAAAACATTCATCCAAATGAGAGTTACCCTTTTCACAGAAGTCCATTAGAAAACTATACACTTATTCCATTTATACTAAAAACAAAATTACTGGAACTTCTTTTGGAGTATTTTCTTTAGACCCTTAGATACATTCTTTCACATTTCCTCAGCTGACATTAACTTTTATCTTTTGAGGATAGATTTGCATTCTACAAATAGCTAAAATTTTGTTTAAAATTGGCTTGATAAGTAACTTTGGAGGTTAATGGTAGCATTCAAATAAGTGGTATTTTAACTATTATTCTTACAGTTACAAGCCATTAAATGTTGTCCAGGACCTTGAGCTAAATCAGAGATAGCCAGAATCTAAAAATCAGATAGACCAACAAACTTAAGCTTTAAGAAGGGCCTACAGAGAAAGCTCAGAGAGGTGACTAAAGTGTCAAGAAGACCTGGCAATGACAATAGTAAAGATCAAAGCAAGAAATAGTGCTAGGAATTCAGTAGTCCCAAGGGCATATAGAAATATAATACTAAGGTAAGGATTAGAAAGACCTGAAGAGAAGTAAATCAAAACCCCAATCTCAGAAAGAATGGATTATCAGCTGGGGAACCAAGCAAGAGATTTGGATTCTATAATAGAGTTATAAGAAATTATGTAAGATCCCACATAATTTCAGAACAACAAAATCAGAGAAAGCCAGGATTTTTAATATCTTCCCTGTGCATGGCCAAGATTTTTAGTTGTTTTGTCCTATATCTTGAGGAACTAGTACTGGTTAAGATAGCAGGATATGGAGTTAGAACTTGATTTAAATCCAATTTGACCATTCACTAACTTGGCCAAATGAATCACTTTTCATAGAACAAGCTTATTTACATGATGGAAATAATATCCACCTACAAAGTTCATGAGGCTTAAATGAATTAACACAGGTAAAACGTTTTGCACATTACCTGCTACAATTGAGTTATCTGTCATTAAATGGTGGGAAAACCAATCTGACTTAGTGAAAAGTCAGATTATCTTCACAGCCATAATATACCACCTCTATTAATATTGACTTTCTTTGTTAAAAGCTTCATTCAAAGAGTAATATCAGAAACATTCCATTCTAGCCATACTCCAAGAAGAACCTGTGACTTTCTCATGCTTATGGGATATATTTCTGTTTCTTGTGACATAACCCAACACCAGTTATCCTAGAGCTGAAGACACTTCAGACTTTTCACTCCCCAAGTTAGAATGGCTTTGGTCTTCTCTTTCCTTCATCTGCCACTACCACAAGCCAAAGACTGAGAGTTTTCATTAATTCTCTATGTCTCTATGTATAAGACAGAATTTATTCAAATGAACATTCTTTTCAATGGATTGATTAATTTACTAAGGTTGTTATTGCTACTTCTAAATATATGCAGTAGATTGTATTATCAAGTAGATGAAATCTACTTGTAATGAAATCTGTATTAGTAAATAGATCAGTAGTTAAGTTTCACATGTAAATAAAACTTGTATTACCTGTGTGATTCCACTTAAGGTATTCACCAAACATAATTTTAATTTTATAGCTTATGAAATAGTAAACTCAAAAACCTAGTTTGTTAATAAGACAATCCCATATTATGAAATAGTAAAGTCTAAATTAATCAAGTTTACATTGACCCTAACTACAATGATATATCACTTATCTGAAGGTTCCCTTTCTGGAAACCGTAGTTGTCTAGTATTCTCAGAGCTAAGAAGTATAAATTAAACTTGAAAAACATTAGACCAGACAAAAGAGATGATACAAATATGCACCGAAACACATGCAGAGTACTTATAGAAAAACTCCTAAGGTTTTCAATCTTACTTAGCAAGATTGTAACTCAGCTTGGTTTCCAAACTTAGGATAAAACAGAAAAGGGCTACTGGAGGCATAAACAATGTTGTCAACAAGCAAAGAATTTAGAAAGAAGACAGAATGCTTCTAAAAATTAGATGGCCTGGTACCATTTCTTGGATAATTAAACAGTCTGATGCACATCATGATAGTTCCTACAGCCACCTCTTACATCTCAGCCCAAGTCAATGATTAGTGTCTGTAAAGATAGCCTGTAATTAACCTGAAAAGGACAAATTGTTTCAGGTTCATTTGGCATGAAAAGACAGAGACCTATCCATCTGAAACAATTACAATGAAAACAACTTGGACACTGCAAGGACACATCTATTATTTGGGATATGCACTTGCAAACATTTTCTTCCCAACCAATGCCAACAGATCAAGTGTTAATCTATCTGCCAAACATGGCATGTCACACTAGGTTCTGCCAGTCTGACTTCAATAAACAGATAAGGGTTTGTGATGAGCACATTGTTTATACATCAATAAAGCAGATGCTAGAGAAATGCTCATGAAGCTTTTTCTCTCCCTCCCTGATGTGACACACATGTGAATATCACTGGTCTAGGTGGTTTCTGAGTTATCTGCAACTTTGAGTTAATGATATGGCTTGTTCCTCTGCGCGTGCGCACGTGTGTGTGTGTGTGTGTGTGTGTGTGTGTGTGTGTGTTGGTGGGGGGTGATTTCTACAGGGAAGAGCCCTAATGCTCAAGAGAGTTTATTAAGGCTGCCCTTTAGACAAAAATGGATGCTTGGGGATGGCCATTTTGCCATACCACCTTCCAGAGGAATTACGTTCCAGAAAAAAAAAAAAAAAAAAGGTATTGGCAAGAAATTGTTATTTTTCCAACTTTGTAATGAAGTCATGGAATTTCCTTTCACCTTGTTACCAATTATAAACATGTCCTCTGAGGGCAGGAGGAGGGGAGAGGTGAAAAATAATGGCCTCCCAAGGAGCTGTTATGTACTTGCTTTAAATAACTCCCCCTGAGCCCATCTTTCAGTGAAGTTCTGGTAGTTAAAATGCTATCTTTAACTTAGTCAGGTGCAACCAATTAAAACCACCAATTCTGCAGTGAATGAGACACTAACTCCTTATTCCCGACAATTAATGTGCAAAAGAAAAAAGGAAAATGATGAAAGAAGCATGCTATTGGCTGTAAGAAAGGGAGTTACTTACAAGCCTAGTTACAGGATGCTTAGGTTGCTTGTAAATAACTGCACTGTGCATGCATCTATACAATATGATTTATGTGTTCATCTGGTACAGAGACATTTACATGAAAAATGGTATGTGTGCATATATTCATATCTATATATGAGGTCTGGTCGAAAAGTATCAAGCCAATGTCAATATAATTAAAAGTTTGCAGGGCTGATATTTTTGGGACAGACTTCATACATCTGGGTACATATATGGATAATATGAGTGTCTATACAAATAACGTATTCACACTAGGGTCATTTAGTGGAGTGATAAACAGTCCAATATACCTCAGCATAGCTCCTAGCAAAACACATGCTTCAAACCAGCCCTCAATAATGAGTGTCAGTAAAGATGGCTTGGAATCCTCCAGAAAAAGTTAAATTGTATCAAATTCACTTGGTACCAAGATACAGAAATCTTAGCCCTGGCTAGTGGCTCAGTGGATAGGTGCCAGCCCGCGAACCCAAAGGTCACTGGTTCGATTCCCAGCCAGGGCACATAACCAGGTTGCAAGCCAGGTCTCCAGCCAGGTCCGTAGCTGGAGGCAGGTGAAAGGCAACCACATATTGATGATTCTCTCCCTTTCTTCCTCCCTCCTTGCCCTTCTCTCTCTAAATATAATGAATAAAAATATTTTAAAAAGATACAGAAATCTATTCTTTTGAGACACATACAATAAAAAAGGCTTTGGTGCTGGAAACAGCCTAAGTGCCCATCAGTTGATTGGATCAAAAAACTCTGGTACATTTACACAATGGAATACTACACAGCAGGAAGAAAGAAGGAACTCCTACCCTTTGCAACAACATGGAGGGAACTGGAAAGTATGCTTAGTGAAATAAGCCAGTCAGTGAAGGACAAATACCATATGATCTCACCCATTACAGGACAATAATGTACAAAACTAACAACAAGCAAAACAGTACCAGATATGTGAATACAGTGAATAGGCTTTCAATGGGCAGAGGGAAGGGGGGTAAAAGGAGGGGGGAGGAAGAGGCAAAGAAGGGGAGCAGTTTAGTCAAGAACCTAGTATGGAAGAACCATGGACATGGACAACAAGTGGGATTGACTTTGTGGGGGAATGGGTGGGTGGGGAAGAGGACAGAAGGGAGCAAAAAAGGGGTGGATGTAATACAACAACAATAAAATTAAATTTTAAAATATTAAAAATTTAATTTAATTTAAAAAATAAAAATAAAGAATAAATAAATAACAGTAAAAAATGAAAAATGCTTTTGTTAGTTTGAGAGATGCTTCTATTATTTGGGTCATACACTTGGAAAAGAATATGTCTTTCCCTGCCAATTGTAAATAGGTCAGGTGTTATAGTATCTGCCAACCAAGGCATGTCACACTAGGTTCTGCCAATGTGCATATGGGTTTGTGTGTTAGCATTTTATGTCTATGATTTGTGTGCATGTGAGCATGTGTGTGTATGGTTGCTCAAGTCATGATGTGTTTATGCACATAGATATGGGCAGGTATGAGAGTATGTACTTTTTAAATGAATTCGATATAATCAGAACACAAGGTTTCTGCTCAGCATGTTGCCTTGACTATCATTCTCCTTAGTTTCCTGTTCTGGTGCTCTGTTTTTCCATATTTCAATGGGCATCCCATGGGTCAAATATGGTTCAGTTGGAAACTACTCAGAATATCTGACCTTGCCCACCTGTTGAACCCAGAATCCCCACTAGCTCATCCTGTAGTTGCAACTGTATCCTCTTGCCAATGCTGCCACCTGTTCTTAGATACATTCTGGCCGGAACTGCTTCTTTGAAACTGACCTAATGTCCCTGCTTAGACTAAGTTAAGCATTAGTCCTGGCAGAACTAAGTGCAAGGTTGGACTGCAGGGCTTAGTATGGTAGAAACCAAGCCTCCTTGTGCCTGATGCATGAGAGGCTGCCTGATAATGAGGATAATGCTGATTTTACTTAGAAAGAAGTACCCTTGGAAGCTCCCATGGTTCTTGGTCCAAAGGGAAAACCAAGTAAGGAAGTGAAGAACCAAATGTGGAGAGTGCTGGGGCATCAGTGAGGGGAAGGAAAAGTAAAAGCAAAATATGAAGTATCTGCCCTGGCTGGTAGCACAGTGGATAAAGTGCCAGCCTGTAAACCCAAAAGTCACTGGTTCGATTCCTAGCCAGGGCACATAAGGAGGTTTCAAGCCAGGTCCCCAGCCAGGTTTGTAGCTGGAGGCAGGTGAAAAGGGCAACCATACATTGATGCCTCTCTCCCTCTCTGCCTCTCTCCTTTCCCTTGTCTCTAAAAATAATAAAATAAAATCTTTTTAAAAATACGAAGTATCCTAGAATATCACTCTGAAGAGAGTGCCAGTAAGTCCCAATGCTACCCCTAGGAACACATGAGACAGCCATGTATTGAGAGACTACTATACATTAAGCACTTTCAGACACTAAACATATCTCAGTAAATAGGATATAACCCCATCCCTCAAGCTGTTCACTGTATAGTTAGGATCAAGGAGCAATTTTTTTCCCCATTTTTGTGTAAGAAGTTCTGGAGTTGATACAAGAGAAGGCTTCCTGGAAAAATGGAGTTAAGCAGGTGAATAGTGGAGAGTGTAGTGAATACTTAAAGGCTACCCACTCGGCTTCAGGATAAATTCCAAATTCCTTGGCTTGAAACAGAAGGCCCTTCATGATTTGACTCCAGCTTCTCAGGTCTCAGTTGTTGCCACCATTGTCCATACACTCTACATCCAGCCACATTAGATTACTTGCAGTAACTTGGACAAGCTCACTGTCTTTCACCTCCAAGCCCAAACCATTTCAGATGATGATCATTTTACATGGAATGGCCTCCAAGGCCCACCCATGCAATCCTACTTATTTATCTTGATAAAGCTAAGTTAACACACTGGGAAATCTTCCCTTAACCTGACCAAACTCCTCCCTCAGGTTGGTATGGGTACCTGAATGAGTTTGCTATGGCTGCTATAACAAATAATACCAAGTTTAGCAGCGTGAACAACAGAAATATATTTTCGTATAGTTCTGGAGGTCAGAAGTCCAAGAAATAGACAGCATGGATTCCTTCTGAGGGCAGTGGGGAAGAATCTGTCCCCTTGATTGTCTCCTAGCTTCTGGTGATTTACTGGCAATCTTTGATGATTCCTGGCTTATAGACATATCATTCATACTGGAACTCAGAAGGGATATCAGGGACCATAAACCACTATATCTCTCTAGATTCCTACATATTCAGCTTATCCCTTTCTAATAAATTATTCTTCCTAATAATATCCAAACATTTATATTATTGTAAAAACAAGCATCTTCTCTGAAGTTTCTTATTCCAGCTCTCACCAAATCTATTTTCATTCAGACAGGCTTCTCCTAAGAATTATCTACACATATTGTTTTCTCTTCTTCACCTTTTATTCATTTATCTCACTCTGATATGGATTCTGCGCCCATCACTCTACCAAAAGTTATTTTTAATGAGGTTATCAATGTTCTCCATGTTATCAGATATGATGTGCTCTTGTCTGTACTCAGCTCATTCTTCCTCTCAGCAGCCTTCAGTAAAGTTTACCAGGCTTTCCTCCTTACTACACACTATTCACTTGCATGAGCCTACATACTTAAGGTTTTCCTCCTACCTCTCTATTCTCTCCTCAGTCTTATATGCTGGTGATTCTTCCTCTACATGATCTCTAAATTATGGAATTCCCAGGGCTCTATTCTGGAACCTTTTCTAGTTTCTAGTTTTTCTCTAAACTGTTTCTTTATATGACTTAACACATTTACATGCTTTTAAATGGTGTCTACATGCTGATAGCTTCTAAATTCATATTTCTAACCCAGATATCTCTTCTGAGTTCTAGTATATTTGAATATCTGCTTGTCATCCATCACTATATCAGAACACTCTCTTACAAAATTGATCTTATCACTTCTCTTCTCACCCAAACCTGGCACTTTTCCAGGGTTCCCATCTTAGTGTGCAGCACAAGCAAATACTCAATTTACAAATCAGTAACCTGGAAACTATTATTGATACCTCCCTCTATAATTATCACCAAACCCTATAGTTTCTACCTCTGAATATATTGAGTTTAATGCATTTCTCCCCATCTCTGCCACTACTCTCCTAGTTCACACTGCCTTCATCTCTTGGTGATAACATTGTATTGGTGTCATTGTTGGTTTCTCAATGCCCATTAAGACATTGGCTTTTCCAGTTCCATTAAAAGTTATTTTTTACATAGCGGCCAGAGCATCTTAAGACATAAAATTGATCGTGCCACTGTACTAAAAGCCATTTAAAGAGTTACAATCTCACTTATAATGAAATCCAGTGAGACTTTGTCTTATCTGGTTCCTGCCTACCTCCCCACACCATCTGTGATGTTCTCCCCATTGGTTGCTACATTGTAACCATGCTAGCCTTTTTCTCTGTTCTCAAAACACTCTGAGGTCTTTGCTAATGCAGGGAGGTCCCTGCTGCTAGTTAGTTTATCTGCTGAAGTCCTCCCCTCTATTGTACTCCTTACAACCTATCTTTGCCTGGCTATTCTTATTTATCTTTCAGGTTTTTGTTCATATGTCATATCTTTAGTGAAGTCTCTGATATTTCTAACACAATTTAAATTATGTAGCCTTGTTATATGCCTTCATAGCTGCCTGTGCTTTTCCTTCAAAGCATTTATCACGATATTAATTTATGGAGGGATCATCAGAATATAGATGGTACTTGAAGCCAAAGAAAGAGTATTAATCTAATAAGGGAGGAAGACATATAACCATTCAGCTATTCATTCAACAAGTATTCATTGAGTGTTTCCCTACGCCAAATATTCTTCTAAGCACTGAAGATACAGTGGCAAACTACCAGAAAATATAATTACTACTGAAACCTAGGTCTACAATGAATCCCATGGAGACAAAGAGAGTATCTCTTCACTCACTCTGTTGGATGAGAAAAAATAGTCAAATAAAGCTTCCTGATGAGGGCAATAATGAATCAAAGTATTAAAGGATGAAGGCGTATTAGCAGGTGAAAAACAAATATGTGCAGAATTTCTCAGGCAAAGGACATGAGTAAGGATGCTGACATAATATGGTAAATTGTGAGAGATGAGATTTTGCAAGAAGGCATGAGCAATGCCATAGAAGACCTTGGATCCTGTGCTAAGTAATCTGGATTTTATCATTTGAAGACAGGTACCAGATGTCTTCTGTGTGCAATACACTACACCCACTATGCCAGGTACTTGGGGGTACAGCTAGAAATGACTTTCTGTCTCTTTTTTGGAATGATTTACAATACCACTGCAAAGATAGGGCATATAAATAAAATGTAATGAGCACTGCATGGTGCTTGTCAAATGAAGGGGGAATAAAATACTTCTCAGGGGGAGAAATGACACAAGCAGGGCAGTCAGGGAGAGTTCTTAGATAAAGTAGGGTTTCAGTTGGGTCTTAAAGGAAAATAATGGGATGGATTTAGTTAATCAAGGGACATTCTGGACATTTGTTTGTTCACATGTCATAATAAAAGCTTTGTTAGATCTTTACATTAGGTTGTTTTATATTGATTATACAATTGCTCTTAATATTGAGACAAATAAGAATATTGTGATTTTACAGTGCTTCCAAGAACTACATAGTCTATAAACAATGTGAACAGATAAATTCAGAGCAATTTGAACACAAAGGCCACCAGACTGCAATATCTTTGAGGTCAGAAGCTGAATCTCCTTTGATCTATTCCTTGACACTGAGCATAATGCCTGGATAGTATTAGGCTCTAAATATTTTGATCAAATAAATGAATACATATATTATTTCCCTTACCAAGGCAAAAACTTTTTGGTTCCCCTTTCTCTTGAAATGTAAGTTGAATATACTGGTTGGTGATGTTAAAGAGCTGTTAACAGATACAAAATTTAAAAACAAAGCACAAGTGAGGTCAGCAAGAAAAGTCTGTTAATAGCAGGAAGATCAGAGAAGGGATCAGAAAGAAAAAAAAAAAATGATAAAGGGTTTCAAGATGGCCACAGAGTAGGGGGAAGCTACACTCACCTGCTCCTAGCCCCAAATTAGATTTACAGCTCAATTATAGAGCAATCAACCTGAATAACCAACTGTAAGCTAGCTGAATTGAAATATGATAATCAATGATTTACAGAAGAAGCCACGTAGAGACTGGTAAGAAGTGGGGGGATTAGGAAAGGGCTTGCCCCTGCATCCTGGTGCAGCAGCTAATAAGCTGCAGGGATCTCTTGGTTCAAAACTCCCTCCTCCCTAGGAGTGTAGGGTCTCAACTATGCATGGATCCTCAACTCAGAGCAACAGAGATGGGAAGAGGAACCCACATAGCACGTGGTGGTGGAAGTCTGTGGGAATTCAGCCTGCCTGAAAAGTAAAGGAGTCTACTAGAACCCATATGGTTCTAGTATGGAATTCCCAGGGCTTCAAAGGAGTCTTCTTATGGTTGAACACTCATAGTGTTATAGTACCAGCCTGGGGAGTGTATTGCCTGGTCCTCCAACTACTGGCAATACCACCACTCTGCTGTTCTCAGATCCTGCAGAGGGGTGTGTTGGCTACACCCAGCAGGGACATTTGAGGCACTTTTCTCTGGAGATGCTCTTGGTGGAGACTTGGACAGAGATTGAACTATGTAGCTTTGGAAAGAGGACCATTTTCCCCCACCTTAAGTGCACAGCTGGTGCCCTTAAAACTGTTGAATCACTTGGCCTGCCCTGCTACTCTGTGACCCTGCCCTGCTAAGTTTAGTCATGTAGGGGGATCAGAGTACCATGCAGAGCTAGGACTTTTTAAAAACATATTTTCCAGGGAGAATATTGTTTGGGAACCAAGGGTGGGTGCTGAGCTGTGTGGCTGCATAGCAGTGGGGATGGCACTTCTATCTCCTCAGCAAGCTCAGCCCACACTATTCCAGAAATGGGAAGAAGTGTCCACCACCCTCCTATAAGGTTGTGGGCACTATTCCCAATGAGAGACTGATTTGATCTTCTCTCCCAAGTCTTGGTGACCCAGTCCTGCTTCCATGAGGGGAAGGCAGTGCTGCTGGGAGCTGGGACAATTGAAGTGTGTCTCCCTCAGAGGCTATTGTCTTGGACCTGGATGAAGTGCTTGGCTCCCTTCTGTAGATTTGACTGGCACCGCAACCAATAGGAGAATCTTTTTATCTGTCCTTCTGACCCCCAGTGGCTCTACCCTGGTAAACTTGCTCCTACAGAGGGAAGAACTTTATGCACCCAACCTGAGGCTGCGGTGCACTTCTCCTCGGGGAGCTAGAGTTGGAGATTCTGGCAGAGACTGAGTGATTTGGCTCTGGAGTATGGGCCACTATCAACTCATTGAGTGCCTGATCATGCCATCTCCAAGTAGGGGACCCTCTGCCCCACCTTCCCAACCTCTGTCTCCCTGCTTTGCCAAGTTCATGTCCTATGGTAGGTTATATGGCTCATGGCCAGCCTAAGCCCACTCTAGTCTTTATTCAGAACGCTATGGAAGAAGACCAGGCAACCTCAGGGGGAAGCAGAGTAGCTGACAGGTGGAGGCAGGACTTAGAAAGCCTCAGACCTTTCATGAATTTGCTCCCAGCTCTAACCTGTAGTGAACCAAACTTCGTACACAGATTTGCCCCTCCAATGCACACCTAGGCCCAGTAAATGCAGCCACAAACAGTGAATACTGTGGCAGATCCAGATGGGTAGCCAAAGGCCAGTTATGTGCAACATTGACATTGACCTGTGCCTCAACATTGCCCAAGTGGTCCTAGAACCAACACAACAAATGGTAGGTTTGAGACCACAGAAGACCTCTACCCAACTTGTCATATATATGGCATACTCAAAAGGGAATTTTGGCAGGCATCAGAACTTTCTGGTAACAATTACTCTGGGGCAGGTAGCCTCTGCACAGCAACACATATGTGATGATTGAGGTTTATCCTTACAGTCAGCCAGCCTGAAGCATTAACTCTACCCATAAAAGGGCCAACAGCATTCAAAACTCAAATATAAGCCCTGTCTGGTGGAACAGTGAATAACGCACCAGCCTACAAACCTAAAAGTCGCTGGTTCGATTCCCAGCCAAGTTGCAAGCCAGGTCTCCCGCCAGGTCTGTAGCTGGAGGCAGGTGAAAGGCAACCATACATTGATGTCTCTCTCCCTCTCTGCCCCTCTCCTTTCCCCTCTCTCTAAAAATAATAAATAAAAATCTTCTAAACTTTTTTAAAAAATAATAAAATAAAAATAAAACACTGTGATACATTTACAGAATGGAGTGTTACTTTGCCATAAAAATGGAAATTGTACCTTTTGTGACAGCATATGTGGACCTGGAGATTATTATAAGTGAAATAAGTCAGAAAAAGACAAATACCAGAAGATCTCACTTATATGTGGAATGTAATGAATGAAGTAAACTGATGAACAAGTTAGAAACAGACCCATGAATACATGGAAAATATTGACAGCTATCAGAAAAGAGGGGGGTTTAGGGGCTGGATGAAAGGTGAAGGGTTAAGTAAAAAGTCATAAATATACAACACATAGACAATTGTATGGTGTTAGCCAGAGGGAAAGACAGATGGAAGGTTATGTCAAGATGGGTGAAGGGGGATGAAATGGAGCGGGAAATAGGCTTCTCTTGGGGCAATGGAGGCACTATGCAGTGTGCAGATGATAGTTTGTTGAGTTGTACAGTTGAAGCCTGTATGGTTTTGTAAACCAATGTCACCCCAATAAACTCAAATTAAAAAGTTTAAAAGAAGTCTTCCCCAAATAAGTTATTATGAAAAATAAATTTGTAGAAAGAAAGAAGGACAGAAGGAAGGAAGGAAGGAAGGGAAGGAGGGAGGGAGGAGGAAGGAAGGAAAAAGGAAGGAAAGAAGGAAACTAAGATACAATGGATAGCTGTAAATGCTAGAGAAAACTCAACTCAGAAATGAGTGCCTCAATAACGACAACACATAAAAAGTACCTAGGAATAAATTTAACCAAGGAAGTAAAAGACTAATATTTGGAAAACTATAGAACACTGAAGAAATTGAAGAAAATACAAATAAATGGAAGCATATACTGTGTATTCATGGATTAGAAGAAATAGCACCATTAAAATGTCCATACTACCCAAAGCAAACTATACATAGATTCAACACAATTACTATTAAAATACAAATGGCCTATTTTACAGATATAGAACAAATATTTCAAAAATGTATATGGAACCAAAAAATACCCCAAATAGCCTCAGCAATCTTGAGAAAGAAGAACTAAGTAGGAGGAATTATAGTACTGGATATCAAACTATACTACAAAGTCATGGCAATCAAAACAGTCTGGTACAGACATAAAAGTAGACACATAGATGAATGGAACAAAATAGAGAGCCCAGAAATAAACCTATATCTCTATTGTCAATATTTGACAAAAGGGCAGGAGCATACAATGAAATAAAAATAGCCTCTTCAATAAATGGTTTTGGGAGAACTGGACTGGTACATGCAAAATAAAAAAGAAAGAAAGAAAGACAGAAAGAAAATACACCTTCAGCTTACACCATAAACAGAATAAATTTGAAATAGATGAAAGATTTAAATATGTTGTGGTATAATAAAAATCCTAGAGGAAAACATAGTCAGTAAAATTTCAGATATCCCACATAGCAATATTTTTGCATATCTAGCTCCTAGCACAAGGGAAATAAAAGAAAATAAACAAGTAGGATTACATCATATTAAAATGGTTTTTTGCGCAGCTAAAGAAACCATGTGTTTGTCCTGGCTGATGCAGTTCAGTGGATAGGTGCTGGCCTGCAAATCGAAAGGTTACTGGTTCGATTCCCCAGTCAGGGCACATAACCAGGTTGTAAGCCAGGTCTCCAGCCAGGTCCTTTGCTAAAGGCAGGTGAAAGGCAACTATACATTGATGCTTCTTTCCCTTTCTTCCTCCCTCCCTGCCCTTCTCTCTGAAAATTTAAAATAAAACCTTTACAAATAAATAAATAAATAAACATTTCCTTTTTAAAAGAAAGAAACCATGTTTTTAATCATTATACTACACTGCCTTACAAAACAGTCAATCCCCACCCTGTTGTCCATGTCCATTGGTCATTCATACATGTTCCTTGACTAGTCCCCTCCCCTTCTTTACCCCCTTATCCCCAGCCCACCTTCCCTCTGGTCACTGTCAGTCTGTTTCTTATTTACATGCCTCTGATTCTATTTCATTCATTTGTTTGTTGTGTTCATTATGTTCCTCTTATAGGGGAGATCATAAAATAAAGCAGGCAGTGAAAGATAAATACCATATGAAATCCAAGATTTAAATATAATAAATTCTTATTCTGTTTCAGAATGCACTCTTGGTTTTCCAGAATCCAGTTTCTCTCCAGCAACTACTTTCCTGCTATATCAGAGTGGCTAAGATCCTGTTGGAGCATAGTTCTGGGTTCTAATTAATTCTATCACTTACTGTGTGATATTTATTTATTTATCTATTTACTTACTTGCTTGCTTATTTCAAGACTTTGAAACTTCTGGTCATAGAGCTTTTTTTTAGTCTAAAATGCCATTGCATAGAGACTTTTGTTGAGATGACCAGATAAGACTTTCAAATAGAAAAACAAGTATGACAGGATAAAATTATGTGAGGAATGTGAATTGCAATGTGAGTTCAAGAAGAGACGGTAATGCCTCACTATTAGAGAACTTGGTCATTTATATTTTAATAGGTAATGGTGGATATGAAAATACTACAGTATTTAGGATCCACTGAAAAAGTTTAAGTGACATAAGAATTTAAACCGTCAATATTTACAAAGTGAAAGAAAGTATACTGTTTGTACCTGTTTGTACCTTTTGAACTTACAATGAAACATTTCTAGATGCCAATTTGACAATGGGCAGCAGGGCCCAGTACAGTACAAAGCTTAGAAAGCTAGATTACTGATGAATCCCCTCTGTGTCCTCTCTTGCTTGATGGAAAAAAAAAAAAACAGAAAGAAGAAGAAAAAAAAAAAAAAAACAGTCACATAGAAATGTGATTAAAATGCAGCAGCAAGTCCACACAGACAAGACCAGTTTTCTCCCTCCCCTCTCACACTGCCAGCTAGCTTCCAAGGCATTTTTCCCCTGTTCAACAAGTTTTTCATGCTACCCCAGCCTTCCTTACCAACAGATACCTATTTTTTCATTTTTATCAAATAATGACTCTCTTAGTCATCTCTGCGGGTCTCCTGGACTCTTACAACCTGCATATGACTCAACAGGCTTTTAGCAAGTGGGCCTCCAGATACAATTCACAATTATCAGGCAGAACATTGAAAACCATAGTTAAGAAAAAGGAAACGTTTCAGAATAGTGCTGCAAGGTGGTCCTCACACACACACTCACACGCCATACTGGCTGCTCTCACAAGAGAATTTATCTTCCCCATGCTAAGAAAACTACCAGGAAAATGGACAAGTCAATGAAATAAATTAACTCAATTATTTTTTTTTTATGCAGGAAGCTGCATAAATATTCATTGTAAGTTCAAAACCTGGCTCTTTTTTGTATTGTAACCTTTATGTTTTCAGACAAATTATGAAACCAATGTGTGTTCATAGGCTCGGGAAAGTAACTTCATATTGCACACAAACATATCTGTGCATACGGGAGACTGTGATTGTAGCGGCAATGAGTAAGAGGGGTGGGGTGCGCTCAATGCCATCCATCAGCTCAGACCTACATTTTCACATTGAAATTAAAAAAAAATAATAACCTTAAAATAGAAATGGCAATAAACAAAATAATTCACTTTCATCCAGACTGATTTGCAGAATGTAGTTCTACACTGAACTTTGGCCTGCTAAATGGCTCTAACTTCATTGGAGTCTGAGCTGCCATTTGATTGTTCCATTTGAGCAGAGCTTCTTCACACTCTGAAAGAAGCCAAGAGAGAGAATCATTCTTTAATCACTCCCTCAAGACCAATCAGCAAGTACTTAATTCTATCTCTTGCTTATCCCATATTGGCTGTGTGACCTTGAGTAATGCTCTTAACCTCTCTGAGCCTCAGTTTCTTCATCTGTAAAATAGAACTAATGCTATATATCTTGACTTATACACACAGTGACTATTGTGGATTGAGACTCTCTTTTAAAAATTATTTAAAGTACTATTGCAAAATGCATTGAAAAATACAATTATTATTATAATTATTGTTATTCTTAGTTTCCAAGACCATATATTCCACAATTTACAAGCTGTAACTGTTATAAATAAATGAAAATTAGAATCCCTTTAAATTGTTCCCATCCATCTCTGTTCTGCTCACTGATTCTATATAACACAGATCTAACTCTTTTTCTATTTGTAATAGATCTTATCTTAATCTCTATTATCTTCAAATAATTGCACAGAGATGTTGTGGTTCTGTTTTATTCACACAACTGTATTTTGTCTTCTCGGAGCTAAAAGAAAACTAATCAATTGAGAAGCTCTAAAAGAACAGAAAAATTATAATATTGGTGGACTTATATATCCATTCTGAATATTATTGTCTACTTGACTGATGGTTAATGTCCCTTTTGGAGGTTGTTAGCACATGGAAATGATGTTTGAGTGCAGAAAAGTGAAAGAAGATGTTCAGTTTGCTCTTTTATTCTCAATAAAAGGAAGTAGGGGAGAAAGAGAGGGAAAGAAACATTGATCAGTTGCCTTTTGCATGCCCCCAACCAGTAACCTGGCCACCAAACTAGGCCTGGAAACAAACTGGTGAACTTTTAGTTCTCACACCCAAGCTCAGTCCATTGAGCCACACCAGCCAGGGTGCTTAATGCTTTTTTGATATGCACATGAGTAAATGGATGACAATCCCCTCAATTTAACTTTCCTAACACAATGGCCTGGGGCTCCCACATCCTGCCTCATGGTTCCAGCATGATGAGCCCCAGGATCCAGGGCCTTAATTCTAGCCCACATTCACAGAACACCTGGCTTTACCTCTATTCTTCCAGGAGGTTATTTCAAAAAATTTTGAAAAATTGCTGGCACCCTGGGGTCATCTGGGCCATTGTCAGCAACTGATGCCAAGATAATTTTTTCTTTGCAAGGGAGAGAGGTTGGTGGGGATCCAGAAGGCTGGTCCTAATCTCTCTTTTAGGCAAAGCAAGTAGATTGACTACCTTATTTGTTTACTAGGTGTTAATGCTGCAGCCTCAATCCCAGATGAGATAACTAAAATAAAAACATACTAAACCTTTCAAAGCCAAAGAGAGACACCTTCTGTGTGACTAACTATAAAGAAGAGTTTTGTGTGTTTATTTTATTTTTGTTTGGTGCTTTGCTTTTCATTGTGATCCTCTTGTTTGTTAACTTAGTTTGTTTTCATTATACACACCTCAACTCCTCTCTAGAATTTGGACAAGCATAGCAAGCAGGGGATTCTTTTGGGCAAAAAGTTGGCACCTCCAATCTCACCCTAGTCCTAGCTCTCTGCCAACTCAAATTGATCAGCTCCAGTCTAAAGCTCTTCCCTTTAAGATGTTAAAGAAGAGGGAGAAAACCCACACCTAAGGAATTGTATATATAGCTTAAAGCTCAAACACAACTGAGGAGCTATCTTTCTTCAACCAGAAGGTCAAATATATCCCAACTTATACATGTATGATGTACCCTATATGTGGTACTCTAATGCATAGCACATTTAATACTTAGGCATTTAGTATGTATTCAATATACATTTTGGGAAGGAAGAATATAAGGGAAAGAAGGAAGAAGGGAAGTTTCTAATATATATACATATATATATGTATATATATATATGTGCTAGAACAAGGCATTCTAGAACTCTAAGGACCTGAAGGTAGAAGGGACCACAAGTTACTGTAAGAGACTCTTCTGCATTTACACAGGAAATTATCTGAACCACATATCACTCCATTTTTTGAGAATTCATTGAACGAAAGTCTCCATGGCTGTCTTTGCCTCCCATTTTTATTGTCAGTAAAGTAACAATCACACACTGCTCTGTGACTTATTGAAAATTTCCAGAACACACATCCAGGTTCACTATTTCCACCTGATCTATCAGTACGCTAACTAGGAAATTTAACTGCATTAATTTTGTTTCCAGAGCAACCAAGCAACTGGTCAATTTTCAAAAGAAAAAAAATTCAATCAACCTAGTTGAATTCCCTTTTCCCTGCTTTCTTAAAGATGCATGGCACCCAGATAAATCTCTTTATGTAACAGGCTCTCTGGTTTATTTAGAGACATTGAAAAAGTTTATGTAAAATTCTGATTAGTTTAGACTCAACAAAACTAAGATTATTTAATATACTCTGGTCTTAATAGAGAAAGAAAATTAAATTAGAAGCCATCACAATTAGAATTTTTAATTTTTCCAAGTGTCTCTTGCATTCAGATAAATTCAACCAGGTTTCCTATACCTTTCATAGCTGAAACTTTGGACAATTTTAGCAAAGGGTATGAATGATACTCCTATGACCCTGAAAGAATCTCAGTGCATAAAAATACAATGATGATTCCAGAGTTTCCATAATAATTCAAGGAATGTAGACACAGACCCCTAGGAAAGATTTTTTAAATGGCAGCTGACATTAAGAGAGTCCTCATCTCACCCTTCAGAGATCTGGAATGCTTTATTAGACAGAACACCCAGTACCATTCTGCAATGATTTTGTCATGCCATTATTATTGTAGTGGGAGAGACGGTGGTGGTAGTGGTACTAGCAGTGGAAACTCTTAACATTTGACCCTTACTACATGGTGAACTCTATGCTAATTAAGATTTTAGATGGATTAACTTACTTATTTATAAATAATCTTATTTAATACTCAAAACAACCTTACCAGGTAAAAACTAATAGTATATTTAGCTTACAGATAAATTAAGGAAAAATAGGTTAAGTAATTTGTCTGGGTTGCTAATAGGGTGATTCATAGTAAACTAAGCTGATCTGTGACTATAAACCAGATTTGATCTTGGCATGAAGCTCTCTGCTTCTACCACAAATGTAAGTCACTCTTTGGCCCACTCCAAATCATATTTTAACACATTAATTAGTAGAGATGAGATAAATTGAAAAACCAGATTAAGAGACCAGATTAAAGTCAGAGAAACTCAACCCCAGCCAATTCCAAATTCTGTAAGCATAGAATTTTTTTAAAAAACTTCTCCTCATGATGAGCAAAGAACAGAATTTTTAGATGCTAATAACAGCATGGCATTAATATGTAAAACTATACTTTATATGAAAATGTTTTTTAATTATTATTACATTTTAAAATAACAAATTAATCTATTCATAGCTCATGATAATAAGGAAGAATTAGGTAAGCACTTTGTATCTATCAACTCTGTGATCTTTTGTCATCTTATTAAAGTCAACATTATTCTGATTATAGGTCAGGTGTCCAGACAGCCTTTTAAATTGATAACAATACAAGATTATCATCTCATTCTTTAAAATATTCACGTAGTTTATGCAAAAGCATGACTGCTAGAAGGATAATAATTGGCTTGATTAAGAAAAAGGAGGGAAATGAAACAAACATTTATTGACCACCTGCATCCAATTGTATTAGGTGCCTCCACATACATTATCTCATTATGATGATAATACATATTTCACATAGCTTAAATGAGAACTAAATGAGCCCACATATGTGAACATGTCCAAGGGAGACTGAGAAAGGGACCTAGTGTTATAGATTATGTACCATATTCCAGGTTCTGTGCTGTGTGCTATCACATACATTATTTCCCTTAATATTCACAACATCCCTGCACACTTAGCCTTGCCATCCAGAGTTTATGCATAGGAATACTAGGGCTCAGACAAAATTTTAACCACTAAAGCCATACAGCTAATAGATTGTTGAGTTAAGAATTGATACCCTCTGATCTCCAAAATATATAAAGAACTAATGCGACTCAACACCAGGGAGACAGAGAGCCCAATTAAAAAATGGGCAAAGGACCTGAACAGACAACTCACTGAGGAAGATATACAAAGGGCCTAGGGGCATATGAAAGATTGCTCAACATCACTAGTCATCAGAGAGATGCAAATTAAAACCGCAATAAGATACCACCTCACACCTGTCAGAATGGCAATCATCAGCAAATCAACAAACAAGTATTGGCGAGGATGTGGGGCAAAGGGAACCCTCATACACTGTTGGTGGGAATGTAGGCTGGTGCAGCCACTGTGGAAAACAGTATGGGGTTTCCTTCAAAAACCAAAAACTTTTGATCCAGCAATTCCACTACTTGGACTATACCCAAAGAATCCTGAAACACCAATTCATAAAAACCTATGCACACCTATGTTCATAGCGGCACTATTTACAATAGCCAAGTGCTGGAAACAGCCTAAGTGCCCATCAGTGGATGATTGGATCAAAAAACTTTGGTACATTTACACAATGGAATTCTATAGAGCAGAAAGAAAGAAGGAACTTGTACCCTTTGCAACAACATGGATGGAACTGGAGAGTATTATGCTTAGTG